>JAOPHQ010004835.1:1102500-1110000 GCA_030340625.1 Merluccius polli
TTTAGATTGATGGCTTTTATTCCACTGGATGGAGAAATAATATATGAATGACGACTCATTTTCTGGGGATTAGAATTGGCATTTTGTGGTAAGAGAAAGGGTGTGCTTAATGAAAAATATCTGACAACACACAATGCTGTTGTGCGAGTTATTGTGAACCAAGAACAGAAGGATGCATTTGCTCTTCTTGAACAAACATTTAGGAGTATTATATTTTACATGTTCTGTTTCAGAAAACAGAATATAAGAAAATGTGGAAACATAACTGTTGTCACAGTATGGAGGCTGCACCTGATGATAATGTTGAAAGGATTTTTTCTTTGTCTGGGCACACCCAATTTTTCTGATTGTAAATTGCGATACTTGTCAGATGCCTTTAGGGATGAAAACACACACACACACACACACACAATGGCCAATGGCACTGTTGAATTCCTTGTGTTCATCATTCCTGTCCTTCGTCTAACAGTACATGGTAACAAAGAAGGAGCTGGCTTCGATTGGTCCATTGTGTTGTTGTGCGCGTATCACTGTGCAGTAAGGTATGTCATCACAGCTGATTCCTATTATAAGTAATTATAGAGAAGAGTTTGTTTTCAATGCCTCGGAGTGAATTGCTGACAAAAATGGCATCCCTGTTGTCATTTCAAATATGAACTTTTGCACCCATGATAATAACTGCAGTTTCTTAATCAGTGGGTACCAATTAGCACATAGGTCTGCACTCAACCTTTAAGAGCCACACACCCGCCCACACAGACCACCAAAAAAAGCCCCAAAACAAATCATCACTTGAGTTGTGAAATGTTGTTGTGCTGTTTTTTTTTCAAGTTTCTGTTTTTTCCCCTCTTTCTTTCTTTCTTTCTTTCTTTCTTTCTTTCTTTCTTTCTTTCTTTCTTTCTTTCTTTCTTTCAAACATATAGGCGCAATGCACAACATGTAATATTTTCAATATTCTGGTTATTGGTTAGTCAGATACAAGTCGATAACTTAATTTACATTTCTCACCAAACGCAAGGCAAAAGTGATTACGAGACATACTAATGAAAAATGGAATGGCCTCATTTTGGAACTGTAGTACATTTATTTTGGAATAAAAAAGATATGCTTTAAAATAATATCTATTTAATGATATATTACATTATACTAGTATATGAATTGTTGAATAATTAATTGTGCAAACCATGAAAAACATTTAATTTACAAGTATGCCTACTGTTGATTAGTAAATACAACAAGTAAATAACTAAAGGACTTATTTTACATTAATCAGCTGACTCAAGCCAGAAAAGATTGCATGACATACTAATGAAACATAAAAATCAATGTCTACTCAATTTGCGCTTCATTTTGGAACTATAGTATGTTGTTTTGGAATGACAATATGTTAATATATATTCAAATCATATTTTTTATTAGATCATTGAAGCATACTAGTATATGTATTGCTTCATTTGTATCATCATCCACATTGCAACAACAACACCAACAACAAATCATTGTAAGGCATCTCCCTCCCACACCCTCAGGAAATGTATACAAGGTCACAAAGAGCACTGGTGACTCACAGCAATAGCAAAAGCACCACCTTTGGAATAACAAATATTATATATTCCTATATCTTACTTTTTATACAAGACTTTTTTCATCAGAAAAGATAGGACCCCCCCAGCTCTGTACACACAAGCAGACTAACCACACAACAATACCCCTTCTACCTGAACAATAGGGAATCAAATTGACTCTGAGCTGAGAGTACCATGGATGTTGACATGTTTGGCGAGGAGATGATAAAGAAAAATAAGGTGGAAAGCATTTTGTAGTCAAACGAATTTTACAGATGCCATCTTGTTCACAAAAGGTGTTACAACAAAAGGTGTTACAACAAAAGGAGAAAAAGGAAAGTGTTTCTTCTGGTAAACGTTTCTTTACAAAGGCAACAACCTCACAATCTTTGAATACTCATTTTGGATACCTCACTGACTCCATTTTTTAAATTATATTAACAATGCTGGAATTAATCATCCACAGCACCTCATTTTAACTGTTGCCATGAACAGCAGTAAGAAAGAAAGAAAGCAAGAAAGAAAGAAAGAAAGAAAGAAAGAAAGAAAGAAAGAAATAGAGATAAAGAAATGGAAAAAGACAGAAAGAGAGAAAGAAAGAAAGAAAGAAAGAAAGAAAGAAAGAAAGAAAGAAAGAAAGAAAGAAAGAGAGAAAGAGAGAAAGAAAGAAAGAAAGAAAGAAAGAAAGAAAGAAAGAAAGAAAGAAAGAAAGAAAGAAAGAAAGAGTAAACCATCTCAAAATGAATCTGCAATCACAGCTTAGCTATGGGAGTTTTTTTGTATAATTAGCTGTGAAAAATCATCATTGGCAAATGGTAAGCAGCATGGTAAGCTGGTGGGTTAGGTATTCAAAGCGGCAAAGCAGCGACTTTGCAACGTCCCTTAATAGATCAGAGTTATAGACAGGCTAATTTCATAGTGGCAACCATTACGACAGTCGCTAATGACTACATGCTTAATGATTATTTGGGCAACATATCCCAATACAAAAGCTGCACCTGTTAAGTCGGGCGCCAGTGTACCAGGTCTTCTTCTTCTTCTCGTGTCCATATACACAGCTATTCATTATATAATATTATATTATATAACGCCCAGCCAGTGCTTGGTACATTGCTGTCCCTTGGTGTTGTAAAGTGCTAGGTCCTCTGCTGTGCAGGGTCCACCTAACAGAGGGCATCGAAGGAGGTGCCCCATGGTCTGGGGTTCTGTGTGCCACAGTCACATGTGGTTGGACCACTAAAGTAGCCCCATCTGCGTAGGGCTTCTCTGGAGCGGCCAACACCTGTGCGGAGTCGGTTCAGGCACTTCCATTTAGCCCAGTTGTTATCTCCTGGCGGGAGGGTTTCGGCAGGTGGGATGGGTATAGTCGAGCTGTGCGGGTGTTTGGACAGCTTTCCCTTCCACATGTTCAGGCGGGCTTCAGAAGGTGTTGTCTCTAGTGGTGCGCCTGTGTTAATGAAGGAATCTGGCCAGGAGTTATGTGTGTGTTTAAGTGGTAGGCCTAATGCTCTCTGGGTTCGTGGCAATGAAATATGGCCCATCGGAGAACATTAATAATAGTAGGCCTTCGAGCGAAGTTATGGCGTTGTAGCAGAAAAACACGTATAAACGAAAAGTACAGCGCGGTCCTTGTGCAAGCTATCATACACAGCGTAAATATGAGGTAGGCAGAGAAGGAAATACTTGCAGAATCATTTATTCATGGACTTATCTATTTAGCGTCCTTAGGAATAAAATTGCAAACATCGATGTCATGTCATTTGGTCTTTTATCCATTGTTTTGGATGTAACATTTGCACTCACACCTCCCACAATATGCCAGCCCACACTATTGCACTCTGGCCTTTGTTGTTTCTTATATATGACCTTTCTCAAGGTTTCTTCCTCCATCTCGCTCTTATTTTCTGTGTGTTTGTGTGTGTGTGTGTGTGTTGTGTATGGGGAGGGTATTTGTTTCCTGTTGGATGCCTAAGGGTTAGGGGGGTGCCGTCAAATTTCATCTGAATGTGTTCTTTTGAAGCCCTTTGAGAGTGCAGCTGATAAAGGGCTGTATAAATAGACCAGACTTGGCTTGACTGACGCAGCAGACGCCGTGCCTTTTTCTCACACCTCTCCCGTTCAGGTGGATTCAATAAAGGGTGAGCGGAGGGGACCCTAAGAAGTTCAGATAAGATAACACAAGTTGAGCCTTTGTTGTCTCCCTGAGGAGAAATTTGTCTGGAAAACACAGGTGACGTATAGCGGTACACCGCCTCTCCATATACACGCCATAACCAATTCTAATCAGTTCTCATCAGTGAGACCAAAGGCCTTCATAATAATAATAATACGACAACCATACAAACCAAACGCACATTCTGTTCGCCCACAATAGCGCTAAAGCAAACGTTAATTCCACGTGTCCTCGGAAACGTTGGTCAGATGCATTGGCGAACAAAAACAACACGCCGTCACCGTGGGTTTCCAAACACGTGAAATATGATGGTGGTGTGTTGTGTGTCATGTATGTTGTGGTGGGGAAAGGATCTGGATCGAGAAGGTGTGGGCCTGCCTATGTAAATGATGATAGTGAGCTCTGTGCTTTACCCCGGGGCTAGAGAAATCCTGAGTCATGTTTGGAAAGTCAATTATACGAGGCATAAATCCTTTTGATTACCACCATCAACCAGGCAGGCATTTTATAAATACCTCACATCAGAGGTGTGAGCATGATGAAGAGGCTGGTACCTTATGTACGGACGCATCACCCACTTCTTTGCACTGCCTTCACAACGGGGGTCTTGTCAGGATAACGTACGGTTTCCGTATTAGAGAACAAAAAAAAAAACACCCCAATAAAAAAACGGGCAGTGTGCCATAAACTGTGTGTGTGTGGGGGGGGGGGGTTTCTCATCAGACCTCACACAGAACAGCATCTGTTTTGATCACACAGAGGATATGAAATATGTTTACATGCTGGGGGGGGGGATCAGACACCCCCCCCCCCCCCACCACCAGAGTCCTCTATGGGTTTACAACACACACCCACCCCCCGCCGCCCCCTGAACACTTTGCTTTACTCTGCTCTTTTTGTAAAGCAGCGTGTACAGCAGACAAGCCCAAGGTGAATGATATTTTCTCCAGTAGCGAAAGTGCTCTGACCCATAACACACGTGGCTCTACCTGCAGCCCGCCACCTCCAGCAGAGCAGAAATGCTATATGCGCAATGGAGGATGATACCACTATTTTTTCTTATTCTTTTTCTTCTTCTTCTAGGATTTTTTTTTTTTTGGTTTGCAGGAAAAGTCACACGTTAGACCTTAAAAGAAAACCTCTCCCGGGGGAAACCGACCGAGGGGGCTGCGTTGATTTACACCCGACGGGCAATGGTGAAGTTTTAATGGTGACACGGAGCACAGAACAAGGAAATACAGCCGATGTCTGCTGAGGGATTGACCGAAAAACAGCCGGCGAACATGGCGTTCGTAAAAAAGTCCACCGATATATTTAGTGATGAGAATTATTCGGCACATCAATAACACAACAATGTCGTCATCAACACAGCTTTATAAATTGCATTTGGAGTATACAGTCACCACACACAGAATGCTTAATACCCACTTGTCTACAGTGATAACAGTAAACAATAGGAAATGATCCGTGAAAATGAACTCCATCAATTACATAGACTATGAGTTTAATTTGACTCAACAACAATTCACATTGAAAATAAAACAACATTAGTCCTGAGACTTTACACTGTATTCAGTTCCTCTTTTTCCAAGAAGAACTGAAGTAGAATATTTCGTAAAATGAATCGGAATAAAATCTCACAATCTCTAATTGAATAAGGTCATGCAAAGTATCTGCTTCTTCTTTTCCATTCTGGCTTTTCTGCAATGGACCTCCTGCTTAGCGTATACATTTTAAGCGGTTTGAATTCACACGCTGACAATAAGCTGCCATGGCTGTTCCATACAAGCCACCAACTCCCCACTCCAGACTCACACACACACACACACACAACCACGCAGACACACACACACACACACACACACAACCACGCAGACACACACACACACACACACACACAACCTCACACACACACACAACCACGCAGACACACACACACACACACAACCTCACACACACACACACACACACACACACACACACACACACACACACACACACACACACACACAACCACGCAGACACACATACACACACACACACACACTCTCTCTCACACACACACACACACACACACACACACACACACACACACACACACACACACACACACACACACACACACTGTAATTCATTTCCAAAAGGTAGCCTATGTTGTGATTGGGATGCAAATGATTTGAATGAATGTAACATATCCATGGTATCAATGTCCATTTCAGTCCATTACATGAAAGTACAGCCATGTACTTTGACAAGGTCGCTCTTATAGAATCTCTTGTAATTATGATATCTTTTTTTTTTTTTTTTGGACAAGATGTTCTCCGGGCGAACCTGTCACAATTATCACGTCAGTTAGGGCCAGTTCCTCTCCAAGATAGACCTCTCCAGTTTCAAATCCCCACGAATACTACCGTTATCTAACAAAGTGGACGCAAAGAGTAGACATGCATTTCTTTTACTCTACACAAGATCGTCGGGTGGATTAAATGGAAAACCATTCAACCTATTTGCCCCTTTGGCTTTGCAATTGCACTTAAAAAAAAAACCACACACATTTCTCAAAGGTGGATTTCGAGTCGGATCTCAGACCTCGCACTCTATGGATCCTGAGATAGTGCAGGTGCACGGCCTGGTCTCGTTCACCAAGGAGTCCATGGTCTCCGAGTTAGAGTGGTAAGTCAGGTAATACTCCTGCAGCTGGGAGTTCACGTCGAGCTCCTGCTTGTGGGCTTTTTTCCTGCGCTTGTGGTTGACTGAGTGCTGCTGCAGCTGTCTCATGGTGTTGGGATAGCGCCTCCAGGACACATAAATAACCAGCAGGATCAATGACACTGACAGAAACAGAGCTACGCTGCCCGCAATGATCTTGTGAAAAGCCATATGCTCAAACTGAGGCTCCGCGGCAAACGTCGTCGAGGTCCCCGGAAACGTGGGCTCCGGGGACCTGGTTACCGGAACCGGGGTTGTCCCCCACCTGCCCGCCGTGGTGAGAGAGTCGGGCAGGTTGGTGATGTTGGAGCCGGGGGGATCCTGGACATCTTGGATGTCACCGGGAGGAAGGTGCGTGGCGGTGCTCACCGCAGAGCCAGTGCTCTGGGAGAACGAAGCGGTGGTCGGCGCCGTCGTCAGCGCCGCCGCCGGCTCCTCCGCGCATATCGAGTGGTTCCTCAGCACGTCCACCACCCGGTCACCCTGAAACGACTTGGGGTGGCTGCAGATCATGCTGATGTCCTTGGGGTCCTTCAGTGTCTTCAGCCAGGCCATGAGTGGGCAGATGCTGGGCCTACAGTCCCAGGCGTTCGCCGCCAGGCTGATCGTGGTCAAGGAGGTCCATGCCGTGACCGCTTCCACGGACACACTGCTGAGTTTGTTCGATTCGAGATTGAGTATTTGCAAATTCGGCATGCACCGAAACACGGCCGGGTCCAATATCTGGATTTCATTCCCTGAAAGATCTAATTTCTGCAGCCTATGCCAGGTCCAAGGCAAGCCCTGATTGATGGCTCGTATGCGGTTCCACTGCAAGTAGAGGGCCTGAAGGTTGGTTAGCCGCGGGAACAGAAAGAAATGAATCCTGGAGAATTGATTGTGCTCCAAATGAAGCTCTTTCAATTTGAACAGGCCCAAGAACGCAGTGCGATTAAGGCTTCGTAAGCGATTGTAACCCAGGTCTAGAAACTCCAGGCTGCGGCACTCCAAAAACGTGCGAACGAGGATCTGCCTCAATCCATTAGACCGGAGGTGGAGGTTCTGCAGCTTCCG
>JAOPHQ010004835.1:1115000-1199510 GCA_030340625.1 Merluccius polli
GCAATCCCATTCTCATTCAAGTCGCTGGTTTGTGATGTGTTCATGTGAGAGTCAGATGAAGGAGATTGTGTAACCAGTGGCTGTCAGCGTTGCCGTGGCGGCGACGGGTACTTCTTGTCAATTCTATCTAATCCTAGATGTACCGAGCGTCGGTCGTCAACAGGAATACGTGTGCCAATGTGTGTGTGTACACCCTCACACACGTCTGTTCTGGTCTACCCAAGCATCGTGAAGGGCTGAGTGGTTGAAAGTGACGTATATAAAGTGACGCTCCGCAGTGAAAGAGGTATTGGCCTTAAGCGAGATCTTATCGACCGTTCCATATTGTGGAGGAAAAGAAATATCTTATATTGTTTGTATACTGATTCATTGGAGTCATCTGGTAATCTGATTAAAGTGATTCATAAATCACTCTGCAGTGACAATACATGCTGGAGATTTTTTGCTCTATAATATATGAGCTTTAGCAACTTACGCACGCACGCAACACACACACACACACACACACGCACACACACACGCACATGCACGTACATGTACAAGCACATGAACACACACACACACACACACGCACATGCACACACTCACACACACACACACACACACACACACACACACACACACACACACACACACACACACACACACACACACACACACACACACATATGATGTGCTATTCAGTGCAATTTATTGGTAAGATAAGATAAGATTCATTGTCTTATTCTCAGTAATAATGTTATATCAATAAACATTAATATTTTAAAACATGTTTTGGGAGGAATTGATTTAAATGTCTAGCCTTTGGTGCACGCACACACAAACACAAACACCGGGTTCATCATTTTGCAAAGATGCAGGTCAGTCTTTCGCTCCATTATTTAGCGCTCAGTCAGTCACAGACAGCCATTAAAAATTCATGCAACGCAATTGGGAAGCTGAGGTCTTCGTACGCTGAGGTGTGGATGCCAAACCTTTAGGGTGGTCACCAGGAAGACCGGTCCCATTGGTCAAGGTTGAGCTGGTTCCTCATGTCGTACCCTGGATCCTTGTGAAACATCCCTGGGGGGGGGGGGGGGGCGGGAGGAGTGATTATGATATACTCTTCTGACGATATATGATGAACGGTCGTCATGAGTGACAGACCAAATTTATGATGAGAGGAAGCAAGCGGCCTTGCCTACATCTCCCCACCTCCTCTCCCACTCCTCATCTCTGCTCTCCCACTCCTCATCTCCCCCACCTCCTCTTCCACTCCTCTTCCATAAATAAACCTAACTCTTAAAATGACGATACTGTTTAACCAAACAACCAATATCTCTTGCTATACCACACACACACACACACCAACACATCACCTCAGAGACAGTGAAGTGAGGTTTTTTAATGCATGTAGACACACAGAGGCGAAGCTGGACGAGTTGGGCTTGTTTCTACGGAGCGGTGTATTGTAATGCTGCTACCTCTGCATATACCGGCTTGTACATGAAACGACATGAAGAGGGAAAAAAGGGCTGTATAGAGATCCGAGATTTTGCAGAGACTGAGATAAAACTTCACATGGGATATTAAAGGAGGGGTCGTCATCATAGTGTAAATTATTAAGGTTTGACAGAGGCAGAAAACAGATGTCTCGGTGCGCTCCGAGCATTGTATTTCATAGATTATTTACGCACTCATACATTTAGTTTAAATCGACATTGTGCGAGGGTGAAGACAGCAGATATGCGGTGTGAGTATTAATAACGTGATCCAATGTTCAGCTATGTTCAAGTCATGCCTATTTTACAATGAATGGACAGATCCATAATATTCAATATTAAACATTCAGGGGGAAATATCTTTTTACATCTAGGCTAGATATGAAGTAGGCCTATGGCTATTATGATAATAATTTAAAATTAAAATCAATAGGAGGAGGAAGTAAGAAAGAAACGAGAACATGAATATGGCAAAAGGCTAAGTCTCATCCTTGATTATTTTACAATGTATTGGTAGGCTGCTTTTTTCCCCCCCTTCATTACACAAAGTTTCCCCCCACTAAAATGTTCATCAATGTTTAATGGCTGATCGGTTATTTTCCTGGTCAATTTTGACAATGATTAATGTTGCAGTTTATATTCCCCGAATATTGCCATACTTGCTCTGGGCCTACTAGCCTACTCAGCATGGCAAGTTGAATGTGATTATATCATTAGGACCTATATCATATACACTGCAGTAGGCCCCTAAAGTAGTGAACCCGAAGATCATTTAAACATCCGGGGTTTTTTTCCAACATAAAAAAAAGTAAAAAAAAATAAAAATAAAAAAGTAGTTTGATGATTAAAACTGATGCATCAGCCCCTTATTATTAATAATCACCCACGTGAGAAAACGTGTTATAAAGGGATGCCGGGACGCGCTTGGCGGACCGGCAGGGGGCGTCGCAGGCCTGTAATTGAAACGAGCCTTGGACGAACACGCCGCTCTCCCCCCCCCCCCGCCTCCCCCCTCTCTCCCCCCTCGCCTCGCTACGGGTGAGGTCTGGGAGTGTTCGCCACACTTACGCACGCATCTTCTCACGAGAAGGGAGAAACCCGCCGCCCCGCCGGGATCTCCTGTTGGGAATATATGATCTCCCTCGCAGAGCCCGCCCTCCGCGTGCGTGACGTGTGTGTGTCTTCACACTGGAGCAGCGATGACCTGAAAAGTACATCTCTAAACAGAAACAACAACAACAACAACAACAACAACAACAACAACAACAACAACAACAACAACAACAACAACAAAACCCTGTTTCATCAACTACACCACACATCACATGGTTTTTTTTTTTTCTCCCCCCCCGGTAAATGTCCATAGTTGACCCCCATTTGGGGGTACCCCCCCCGCCCCCTCCCACCACACACACACACACACACACATACACACCCGCGCGCGCGCGCGGTCGCCCCCTTTTTCTTCGCGCCGCTTCTGCATGTCCGACAGGTGCGCGAGCGGCAGCGGCAGCAGCAGCAGCAGCGGGAAGGAGGAGGAAGGAGACGGACGACGTGACAACGGCGCGTTTGTGTGAGTGTTTCCTTACCGGCGATAAACCACCACCAACAACAACAACAACAAAAAAAACCACACACACAAGAGAGACGTAATGGCGAACTACTACTGGGGACGGAACCGGAGCCGGTCCGCCAACATGTGGACCCGGGACCGCCGTGCCGCGTGCTCCAGACTCAGCCCTGAGCCGTGAGGGAAGAGCCGACATACCGCGCCAACATGGGTACGTATACACACACACACACACACACACACACACACACCGCCTGTGTGAAGGTGACATGTTAGACCCGCCGCACGGACGTTCCGTTCGCGAGGGGGGATAAGAGGCTGCGATGGGAAATTTAGGAGGTTGTTTTTTATTAATTAATTAAATTAATTAATTTGGGGTCGGGGGGGAACTCACACGTCCGTTTGCGATGCGTAGCATTTCAATATGTGTGTGTGTGTGTGTGTGTGGGGGGGGGGGGATGACCTATGAGACTGATGACCATTCACCCTTAGAGAGAGAGAGAGAGACCGTGTCAGGTCTCGTCCGCCCGTATAGTTTGGGTTGAGGCATCCTTCACGTAATTGCCTTTCACCAACTATAGATCGGGCTGTGATGTGTTGGATTATGCATCACCGTTTTTCTGCTGATGTAACCGGGAAAAAACGCAATTCCCCCGGTGATATAGGGAGACGCAGGTATTCATCCTGCACAGAGGGATGCACATCAAAACGGATGCCCATGTTGTTCCCCATCTATTCTAACAGACCCAGTGGTAGGATATTCAGTGTTGAATCATCTAGTTTAAGGGTATTATTCTATCCTGTTCTGTCACGCTGCATTGTATTCTGTCATGTAACGTAGGATATCCGTGGGATATAAAACACGTTTCTCCTTTTCAACCTTTTCACTTTTTGTTTTGTTGTTGGTGTGTGTGTGTATGTGTGTGTGTGTGTGTGTGTCCAGGACTTCCTCTGCTTCTGAGATGGCTTGCTGTCGTCACGGTGTTGCTGCCCGGCTGCCTGTCTGCCCCTCCGAGCGGCGTCCGGGAGCGCCCCTGTACCCCGAGCTGCAGATGCGACGGCAAGATAATATACTGCGAGTCCAGCGCCTTCCGCGACGTGCCGCGCAACGTTTCCGTGGGGACCCAGGGCCTCTCCCTACGTTACAACAGCCTGGCCAGCCTGAGGGCCAGCCAGTTCGCGGGCCTCAGTCAGCTGGTTTGGCTGTACCTCGACCACAACTACATCAACGCCGTGGACAGTCAGGCTTTCCACGGCGTGCGGCGGCTCAAGGAGCTCATCCTGAACTCCAATAAGATCACTCTTCTCCAAAACAACACTTTCCACGATATCCCAAATTTGCGCAATCTCGACCTTTCGTACAATAAACTGCAGGTTCTTCAGCCGGGGCAGTTTCAGGGCCTACGGAAATTGCTAAGTCTACACCTGAGGTCCAATTCCTTAAAGACAGTGCCCATGCGGGTTTTCCTGGATTGTCGCAATCTTGAGTTTCTCGATATTGGTTACAACAGGTTAAGGAGCCTTACGCGAAATGCCTTCGCGGGCCTCTTGAAATTGATTGAGCTTCATTTGGAGCACAACCAATTTTCCAAAATAAATTTTGCTCACTTTCCACGCCTGACTAATCTCAGAGCCCTTTACTTGCAGTGGAACCGTATCAAATCTATAACCCAGGGCTTGCCGTGGATGTGGACCTCGTTACACAAGCTCGACCTGTCGGGAAACGAACTGCAAGAGCTGGAGACCAGTACGTACCAATGCCTGCCCAACCTGCACACCTTGAACTTGGACTCCAACAAGCTCAGCAACGTCTCCCAGCAGGTCGTCAACGCTTGGATCTCGCTCACCACCATCAGCCTGGCTGGTAACGTGTGGTTTTGCAACCCCAGCATATGCCCCCTGGTGGCCTGGCTGCGCACCTTCAAGGGCAATAAAGAGTCCACAATGATTTGCGCCGGCCCCAAGGAGGCCCAAGGAGAAAAAGTAGAAGACGTGGTGGAGGCTTCGAAAACATGCCGAGCCACCAGCGCCCCTATGACTACTAAATCCATCCCCACCACCACCACCACCACCGCCGCCGCCGCCACCACCAACCCCACCGCCACCGCCGACATCACCACCATGCTGGCCCAACCCCAGCCCTCAACCCTTCCCACTCTTTCTTTGGTAGAGGAACAGTTGACGTGGAACAAGACAGCATCCCCCCCCACACCTGCTCCCACGGGGGTGTCCCCCACGGCCCGTCTGCCAGACACTGAGTACGTCTCCTTCCACAAGATTATAGCTGGCACCGTGGCCCTGCTCTTATCTGTGGCAATAATTCTTCTGGTTATCTACGTCTCGTGGAAACACTACCCCAGCAGTATCAAGCAGCTTCAGCAGCGCTCGTCGGTTAAAAAGCGGCAGAAAAAAGTGCGGGAAACCAAGCGCTCTCTGAGCTCTCCTCTGCAGGAGTACTATGTGGACTATAAGCCGTCCCACTCAGAGACTATGGATGTGTTGGTGAACGGGACAGGGCCCTATACGTACACCATCTCCGGGTCCAGGGAATGCGAGGTATGACCGGCGACCCGCGGAAATCCATCTCCACAGAGAGGCGCGAGAGGTAAATGTTTCAAGAAAAAAAAAAAAACGACGTGTTTTTCCTGACTCGTGTTGCACGGAAAGGTTTCGAGAAGGTCACTGCACAGAGGCTTGTTTGTGAACGGTTTTGTACCAACAACGTATTAGCTCCGACCTCCCTGTGTTCTTAATTAAAACAGCCTACTTTTTGTATTTTCCGGCCTGAGAAATAGCTCGCTGTCGAAAAATGTAATTATAAAAAGCAACTGGATCAAGTCCCCGTGCAGGTGACCCCGTGCAGGTGACCCCGTGTTTGCGACAACAGCTGGCACCGTCTGGCTGGTTTGTTTGTGGCAAACACCGAAAAGCTTTTGTCTCCTCGCTGTGTCCTGTGTATTTTCTGGTAATCATTCTTGTTTGCCTGTCTCCACCTATTTCACTGCTGCCAGCAGCTATACAGTATCTTTTCTTTCTGCTTGCACAGGCTGAATATATCTCCATAAAGACCAGAGGGCCGAATTACGTAGAATAATTAAATACGCATCTGGTCTAGATGTCCTAGCACGCTAATGCTTTCATAGATGATTGTACTACTACTACTTAGCATGTGGCCCCATGTATCGCTTAGTGAAAACACACACACACACACACACACACACACACACACACACACACACACACACACACACACACACACACACACACACACACACACACACACAGGGAGCGCAACAGTTATGTGCAAATTTAATTTCTCATGGCAGAGCAGTTCTGGCTGTAAACTACTTTGCGGCATGAGTGAGACAGAGAGCCCGACAGAATGCCCAATCAATTAGATCATGCTTAATTAGCTATCTTTTTGCATGTGTACTCTTTTTTTTTCATGCATTTTAATGCTGCCCATCTGTCTTCCGCTGTCCGTACATGTATTTTTTTCCATCTCTATTTGGCAGTATGGCTAAGTTTGATTAACAAGACGCAGTATGCTGGGGAATGATGTACTGTCAAGTGCAGTCTTGTCATTTGGGCGGTTCATGCCGGACCGGATGAAGACACACAAGGCATATTTCTACTCGGTTGTATATGTCAACACAGCTCAGTGAAGAGGCTCAGACGGGGGTGGGGTGGGCTGTGTGTTTTGTGTGTGTGTGTGTGTGTGTGTGTGTGTGTGTGTGTGTGTGTGTGTGTGTGTGTGTGTGTGTGTGTGTGTGTGTGTGTGTGTGTGTGTGTGTGTGTGTGTGTGTGTGTGTGTGTGTGTGTGGGGGAAGGGGGGGGGGGGGTTCATTGCAGACCGACACAGACAACGTTTTCTTTATTCTGCAGGACTGCAATAAATGACCTGTCCTCTGCAGTCTGTTTAGTAGATTTTGCCTCAAGAGCCCTACATTCTTGAAGTGCTGTCAAGAATCTGCATACAGACGATCTGACGGCCAGGAGAGCCGCTGAAGTTTACGTGTTGTGCGTCACGTCAGGCATTGTAAAAAAAATTAAGTAAATCAATGATGACAAATATTTAGTCTTTTGATAAAAAACACATCAGCGATGGAGCATTTTCTACAGTCGTGTCGTGTGTAGCAGCCCGGGGGAGAAACGGTGTGTTTATCTCATAGCTTTGGATGTGACTTGGGAACATTAAATGGCAAACTGAATGGGGCCTTCTGCTTGCGAGGATGACTAATAGCCTATCAGAGCTAGGAGCTGAGACAGCTCCTTGCTGTATTCTGTATAACCCTCACAGCTACAAGGTGTGACGTGCTCTTAAAACCACGAATACAGAGTAACATGACATATATATATATATATATATATATATATATATATATATATATATATATATATATATATATATATATATATATATATATTCCTGAGGATGTTGAATGTCAGCAAAGTTGAATTTGTTGGTAGTTTGGTTCAAACATCTGTATATCACTCCACCAACAACAACGGCCTGCCCCCAGCCAATGCATTGTTTAAGGGGGGGGGGGTAGTAGCATCAGAAAACAAGTAGTATACATTTGCACCGTTTTATTTGTTGTCGCTTTAACTCAATTTATTTTGTCAATACTGAATCACCCACAGGGAGTCGGGGAAGATTGAGACAGCTTGTCACGTATGAGATGCCCAGGACTCACACCGCACAACAAACACATTGTAAATGCCATGATGTGCCTCCAGTAGTAAGATAGCCAGCACTTAAACTATTAAGTGTCATTTTCAATAAGGATAATGAGATTTGAGACTGCAGATTACTGCAGTTATCTTTTTCCCTTGCATAAACCAACAGACTTTGTTTTTTTTTTGTTTTTTTTCAAAATGTCCCTCCGTGGAGCAGAGAAGGATCATTTCAAACATACACTTCAGTTCATCGCTAAACTTTGCTAGACTACATTTTCAAGGTTTCATAGGCATCTAACTGTGACAATATGACAGTTCCTTTCAGGGCTCTGCTACTCGCAGGCATCCCACAAAAAAGCCACAGCAAAAAAAAGTGTCAAAGTTAGGTGAATGAAAATAATGTAAGTGAGTGATAGCCAGTGGCAATTTGTGTACTTGGGTAACAGCTTGTATTAAAAAAGGGAGTACATCTCGCCTGTGGATAATGTAAAGTGGGTTTTGAGACGGCACACAAAAATGAGAAAGGACAGATCTAGACCTGTGGACAACTCTGCCCTGGGGTTAAAAACATCTTCAATTAAAGCTAAAAAGCAATCATTTCTGTCTCAGCTATGATTTGCTTTAGCCGAAAGTCATATACAAGACTGTGACTGGAAAAATATTGAACATTGTGTTCACATCATAACGAGTGAGTCGTAGTTTTTTATTTGCTAATAAGGCGTCATTCAACACACTCTTATAAAGAATGAGTTATTATTAAAACATGTGAAATGCATCCACAGAAAACAGAAAAAAGGTCAACAAAACGTTTGAGGAAAATAATCTAATCAGTAATTTGTTCATTTCACTTTTATGTCTTATATTTTCAAGTCGGATAGCCCAACTTTGGGGATGACTTTGCTAAATCTAATTATGCATTTTTTTTCTAGATCCTCTATATTTTAGCAAATCTAGCTAACATTAGCTGTCAACTTGAGAAATTAACCATAGTTAAAGGTCTACTATCTAATGATGCATGCAAGCCATCAAGCTAATTGTAGAAGAATTCATTTTTCAACACTAAAATGGTGCGGTGTCGATTTTCACTCACTTTAAACTGCCAAAAGGTATCTATCTATCAATGGCCAAACTGCAAATAGTGCATTAACACTTAATAAAAACATTCAGAAGACCGTCCAGCACCAATGCTTCTTTTTAAAATCAATAATTTAGTTTACACATTATGTTCACTTTCGTCCATTTCATTCGGTACTGATTTTTTTTCTCCATTCATTTCATTTGATGTTGCAAGAGACAAACTGGTTTATGCAATTAGTAAAATATTGATTTCACAGAAATCTGAACCTTTCCCCTTTTCCATTTAACATAAACAGCTCATCCCCTAATTAACTAATTAATTACTTTGCTACTTGAATTAATTAATTGTTTATATGTATTACTTTGTGCATAATGGCATCTTTGCCCTGAAGTAGTATTCATGATATATCTGAATTGTCACACTGGCCGATTTTCTGTTATCGGATGAAAAAAAACAATTTATCAACTCATGTATTAATCTCTATAAACAGATATCTGCATATGAATGCAGAATCTGAAGGCAAAGGGACAATATTTTGGTATCGGAAGCATTCTGATTTCCGTTTGTAGTCCGAGTTGTATTGACAAATCCCGCTTGAGCGGCGTTGGTCGCATCCGGGTAAACAGTCCGTGTGGAGAGCAAAAGAGGCAGAACGCATCGGCCGAAATGCAGTCTGGGAACCCGTTGGCTATCGTCTGACGACGTTTTAACTTTTTATTATCTACTTGTGGAAAGGCTACTTGTCAAACAATCCGGTCGTCTCTTAACTTCAACTCTGTTCACGCGTTTCAAGTTGCTAATTGGACCGTGACCGGCACACAGAAGAGGAAGTCTTGGCCCTGATAGTAACCCACATCAGTTGGCCCTTGCCCCCAGAGGCTAAATCGTCGTCAGACGGTATCCGGTTGGGCTCCGAGATTTCTCATGTATCAACCCATTTACACAGGCCTAAGCTAATTCATCTGTCTACCATGTTTGATTCCGGTGTAGAAAGAAACCAAAATTGAAATATCAGAAAAGAAGGCATTTTATTTGTAAATGTGCCCATATGGAGCCGGAAATGAAGACGGAGTTGATAGCTTTCTTCATGCGGAGCACCATGTGTAATCCGTTTGATTTAGCAGTCTCACTGAATCACACCTTGCAGTCTGAGGCAAAGGACTGAAGGACTATCCAGAATCGCAAGTGCTATTGTTATGCCACCGCATATGAACACGGGGATATGTATGTGGTTGTGTGTGTGTGTTGTGTGTTAGACCTTTTTTTTCCTCGCCCCAAAGAGCGATTGAAGTGGCCAACGCTCAAGTGCATTTGGGAGAAAATTCGAGGCGAGTGGAAAGAGCTCGATAGTGCATGTTCTGCTAAGCATCGGCGTCACAGATAAATCAGTGAGGGAGATTGTTGTAGGAGCCGGGGAAGAGGGGCATTTCATCAAGGATCAGGGGCTTGCTATTGATCGCCTCTCCTCCGTGCATGTTTGACACCGGGAAATCCTCCCCGCTTCTGGTGGCTGTCTCTGTCCGCGTCGCCGCCGAGCACCGAAGGCTGATCCTTCTGGGGGCAGCGTGCAGCACTTGGGTCTTGCGGTTCATCTGTTCCCTCTCTCAAAAATGGTTTCCCCACGAACAGTAATATCCTATCTCTGGCGCAGTCCTTTCACTGCTTCTGGTTTCCAGTGTTTTGGTTTGTTTGTAAGCCTATGTCATTTATAGAATACCTCAGCAACACAGCAGTACATGGCGAACCTTTGCCTCAGATGGAGTGAATCGGCGTTCCTGTTCCCTTGGTTTCAGTTTATGGTCACGCAATTAATTAAATCAATGAATTAATTCAAATTCTCATAGGGCATATGTTGGGATTAAACACTAAATGTAGGCCACCCAAAACAATATTCACACAAGTGGAAACATGGTAAACAATCAAACGTGTATGACTGAGCCTTGTGTCTACCAGTAAAAACACACCACAGCCTCTCATCTTGTTGAGTTGTTTCTACCTTGCAGGCCCTGCTGGCAATTGATAGATGTTGGCAATGATTCACCCAGTCCATTCAATACTATACATTGATGTCCACAATTATGTCATTGATTCACTGTTCTTTCTTAATAAGGAAATACGTTGCTATGGCGAAATACATTTTTAGGAAATGTTCGGTTTAAATGCCACAATTGTTACATTTTAGTCGAAAGCTGCACAGCACCCTTATCTTTGTGGAGGTTTACTGCTTTTAAAAACAGGGCTGACGTTTCAGTGTCCTTCCCTTACCCACATTCTCAAAGCTGTGGAGAAAGTGTCTGCTAGTTTTGGGATGTCTCAAGAAGGCTTGAGCCCAGGCTTGAGACATGTATTGTTATTTGCACATCATTCATGCAATACCACCAGCCAGATACAGTGTCACGAATGCAAGACCCATTTTAGGGACTTGTCTGGAATTTGCTCTATAATGGGATTTGATACAAGTCCGACTAGGAAATGCGCACACACACACACACACACACACACACACACACACACACACACACACACACACACTGAAAAATAAACTTCAATGGCACATATGGACACAAACACAACATATGGGGACATGAACAGCAAAACATACACACAAACGCAAATGTATTGGCCATTTTCTTTTACTCCAAGCCATTTTATGCTAAGTATTTGAAAGCATTGAACCAGGACTGTCCTGCCCCAAACCTTCAAGTCATTTCTACTTGGTAACATGTATCTTACTAATGATATTTCCACTGGAGTAAGACTTGTTCTGGCCCACAGCCATTACAATCTGGAGGGTAGAGAGGACACTTTGTGACTCGACTCAAAGCCTATTTATACATCGCTCGTGACCGAAATTGTATTGTGACCGAAAATAACTGCTAACAATTAGGGACGACATGGAAGAAAATAAAACCATTATGCAAGGATCCTGTCATTCGCTTTCTGTTGGCTTTAACAACTCATTAGTCCTCTGTGGTGCGGGTTTGAGCTTCAATCTTTTCACTCTGCAATTGCTTTCACACATCGCATATATTAACATGTTTTACTTAAACACGTGGCTATAGGTCCCCTGTGTGAGTAGGTAGGTGGTCTACGGCTTATGTTATTCAGACCCTATGGCTCCCGGGCTAATTAGCCACTGTCACATGACTGATACCAAGTGTTGTACGGACACGGCAAGTTATTAAGACCTGTGATGAGAGGTGACTAATGACCCAAGAGAACGAATTGTGAGGGTCAGAGATCAAAGATTTTCTTTGTGAACACAGACACGGCCATTTAAAATGTGTCGGCTAGTCTGAGATTTGATTGACATTTGACAGAGACATGTTAGGGGGATTAGAGTCCTTCATATATAATATATATATATATAGAGAGAGAGTGAAAGTGAGAGAGAGATAGAGAGACACACACACACACGAACCTGTTCATTGAATTCAACTTTATCTCACCATTCCTCTCTGTCTCTCTCTCTCTCTCTGTGTCTCTCTCTGTCTCTCTCTCCCTCCCTCTGTCTCTGGGTTCAGTGGTTAGCTTGTACTGGCCTTCCCGGGACATGCAGTAAACAAACCAGCCGCGGTGCTGGCCATCTCATTGCCCCATAAAATGAGATCTATGCCCTTACTCTGCACCAAGGTCCCTCAGCCCTCAGCGGTGAGGGAGAAATGTCACACGGGCTGCGGAGATCTTCAATCGGCAAAGACGTTCAATTATTTCAGTTGTCGCCGAGCAATAAATGACAAATTAAGTGGCCTGCGCTGAACACCGCTAGAAGGAGCCCACGTCTGAATGCTAATGTATCACCCGGTCGACCTAAGGTCCGCCAAGTCCAAGGACCAAAGAACTGACTCCTAATAGGGTTTTTATTTATTTATTTTGTAAATGAATCAGTATTCGTATCCTTGCAACCATCCGGCATCTGCCATTTTATTCTATACGTGGGAAATGTAAATTCACTCTTCACTGGGCAATGTGCTATAAAACCAATGCCTACTTAGTCACTTGGTCTAGCTCTGTAGATATATGTGAATAATCCCTTGTCAACAGATTATGACCTATTTATCGGCTGTTTCATGTCGGTTTTATGCCCTGTACTCCATTGGGCATGCTTATAATCCATATAGGCAGACTTCCTATTAGTCTCCTTATATATATATATATATATATATAATTTTATTTTTCAATTTTTCAAGGCAATGGGACTTGAATGCATAAATTGATTCCATTATTAATGAGTGCAATTTGCATTATTGATGAATTCTGAAATGATAAGGTAATTGTCAGTTTAATTTGTTTGTAATGCGTAGTTGCCGAGTACCTCGGTCTCAGTTGAGCTAAATCAATTTGCTGCTTTCTTTGCTGTGAGAAAGGAACACACACACACATGTACTGTTTTTACGCTAGCTTTTAGATAAATAGAAGCATACACTGTTATGACAGATTAATTTATTTTGTGTTGTGATTATTTGCAGTACAAACTACCCTCTAAGGTATTTAAAGAAAATAATTCTCCATTCAAATGTATAGTTTAATGGAGAAGAGTATTTTTTTGGGGGGGAAATTCAGCCTCTTAATGTGATTGCTGAACATGGAAGATTAATGGAGCCTTAATCTTGTCGTGTTGTCTGTTCCCCCGTCGAGAGCACTACTAAATAACCAAACTGAGGCCACATGGAAACATTGGATCTTATAATCAATTACATTTACTGGCCCAAATCCTGCTGGCCTCAAAGATTACACCCAGCAGACCTCCGCCTCACCACAGGGGCCTAATGGCCTCCCTGGCACCCCTCTCTCTCCCTCTCTCTCTCTCTCCCTCTCTCGCTCTCTCTTTTCCTCCCCCTCTCCACTAACACTCCACGAGAAGAACATCAGGGGTCAAATGCCTTTAACTATTACCAGCAGTGTCACCCTGGACGGTGAACCAACCCCAACCCCAACCCCCCCCCCCCCCCATGCTCCCCCCTCAACTGTTTATCTCCGGTGATTTATGGCATGGCATCAAGGACATCTGGAACAGACAAGCCAGTGCAACTGAGTCATGCTGCAGCAGTTTTGTCAGGGTAACGGAAAGGCGGGTCGCTCGCTCCCAGAAGAGTGTCACTTTAGATCTTCAAGGTGACCCCTTGGGGGGTGTGTGTGTGTGTATGTGTGTGTGTGTGTGTGTGTGAGTGTCTGTGTGTGTGTGTGTATGTGTGGTGGAGATGGACTCTTGTCAAGCCGCGGCAAGTTGCCATGGCCAAAAGCAGCTGAGGGATACTCTATAGTCAAATGAGGGGAAGAGGAGTCCCAGGGATTCATTCATCTTAATCAAGCGCTTCCATCACCTCGTCAGGGCTCAGCATTCACGAGAGAGAGAGAGAGAGAGAGAGAGAGAGAGAGAGAGAGAGAGAGAGAGAGAGAGAGAGAGAGAGAGAGAGAGAGAGAGAGAGAGAGAGAGAGAGAGAGAGAGAGAGAGAGAGAGAGAGAACAAACAGAGAAAGTGGTGGGAGCCAGACAGGGAGAGAGAGCTAGGAGACAAACAGAGAGATAGGAGACAAACAGAGAGAGAGAGAGATAGGTGACAAACGGAGAGAAATGGTGGGAGCCAGACAGGGAGAGAGAGCTAGGAGACAAACAAAGAGAGAGAGAGAAATAGGAGACAAACAGAGAGAAAGTGGTGGGTGACGGACAGGGAGAGAGGAAGACACAGAGAGAGCGAGATAGGAGACAGACAGTGAGAGAGAGCGAGAAAGATATATAGGAAATGGAAAGAGAGAATGCTACATATAGGACAGAGAGATTGCAGATCCGTCCTTGCTCGTTTCAATCAAACGCTCTCCAATTATCTCCCGATGGCTTGGCACCGCAATAATGCTTTAATTGTTTGAAGAAAACACTTTGGGGACGATCATTTTTAAAAACTGTCAAGGTGCGGTTACAGTGGGAACAGCTGCTCTTTCACAGAGTTGGCATTGTTTTCACTTTGGGTCCCTAGTTATACATTTTCCCTCCGCTATATCCCTCATTAGCCTGGATGATTCTTCCTGGGGTCTTAACCCTCGTATATCACCCCGACGCCGTTCGTATATACCACTCCTCCGCCGGTGATATCACAGGCCGCCAACAGCTGGCTGGCTGTCCATCTCCACTTGCCTGTCGACGTGCTTTACCTGCACATAGATAGCGCTGCCGTATCGTCGCTTCCAGTTCAAAAGCTGTTCCTCAATGGACTGGTCTGAACAGATGGCTCTGTCTTTCTGACCTTCTTCTTCTTTAAGAAGACGGGACAACTCAAAAGTGGGACAACCCATGAACCAAATATGTTTTTTTCTTTCTTTTTTTTATAAAACACAATGGTCCAAAAAAAGTGGATCAAATCTAGAGCAGGAAATTGTTTGTGTCACTATGTGTGCGTGCGTGTGTGTTTGCTTTCGTGTGTGTGTGAGCACATGTGTGAGTGTTCATCACGGTTTGATCAGATTGAAGGCAATATTCACATCATGATTAAAGGAAAACAATGCTTGACATGCTGTAATGCATCAAAACATACATTACCATGCATGCACGCACGCACACACATGCGCGCGCACACACACACACACACACACACACGCACAGACGATCTTCCAGAGCATTTAGAGAAGTCGTGTGGCTTATTCTTTATCACCATGGAAACTGAACAGGAGTGAAAGGACTGTAGTGAGGATGGGTAATGGCATGTTAATATTCTGGTAAGTGTATTTACTCACTTAAGCAAACTTTAACCTCTGCATCACTTCAAAATGACCTGCAATGTCTTTAGGATTTTCATTTTCTTCTATGTGGTGCTTATGTGCCAAACAAAGGCTTCATGTTCCATAGTCTAGTCTAACCCTATTGGGATTAGTACCAATGTCTGGACTCACACAAGAAACCCAATGTGGAAGACAGAAGGAGGGCACAAAGGCTTTTTAAAAGTTTGTATTAAAAGATTTATCCCTAGATTTTTCTTTTTTAAAGCGGTAACAATATAGTCGGTTGCACAATCAACGATTACCCAATCAGAACAAAATGTGATTAAGTTGCATTGAACTGTATTTTTCTGCACCGGTTGATTCATCTCTATGATCTGCAACATTAGCTTATACCATTTGATCAGGACAAAGAAAACCCAGTATGCTCAAGGAAGCCGTTAGAGAATATAATAGTCTTTCCTTGGCCCATGACACCACGTTTGGTCAGCCTCATACATTTCCTGACTTTTGCTTGTATTGAGAAAGTGAGAAATGGTAAAATAGTGCTAACACGCTTAATCAAGCTGTATAGTGTTCCTCTTTGTCTTTATTCACTGTGAGGTTTAATAACGATGATCGTTATTGAATAACTTCATTGGAGAATGTCGTGATGTCATTTCAGTTTGGGGAATAGTGCTTTTGAAGAATTACTGTTAAACCACATACACACATATTATGTCCTAATAAACACGGCCTACATTACAGGGCATATGTTCTCTGTTAAGTGTTCTGCTGTTAACAACCAGACTGTCTGATGTGTACAAGTCTCACAAAACAGACTTAAGCTAATCTAAAGTCTGATGGCAGACGAGCTCAAATCTGGGTGAACGAGGTTTCTTTTTTCTGTTTGCTTCATATTTGTTTCGACCAAACATGTTGCTGGAAGCGGGGATCTGTTGGCTCGTAATTGGCTATTAACGCAAACACAAACACTAGTCAATGGTAAAAAAGTTTCTGTCGACTGGCCACTGTAGAAATACACTTATTAAAATCCCCTTCTGAAAGCTTCATCAACTCCCCTTCCAGTGGACCACCATGAGAGCTTATTTCAGACAAAATCCTGTTTTTCAAACCTGTTTGAATTGTGTCATGAATTACACATGATGTTGGTTAATTTTAAAAGATCATTTTGCAAGTCAAGAAAGTCAAAGTTTGTCATAAAACTGTTGAAGTATAAGACTGTTAAAAATCAAATACGTAATTAGGAATTAGGATGTGTAGTAGCATCTGAATGAATAGAAATAACATACATGTCTTTGTTCACAACGTAATCCCCCTCCTCACATCTCTGAACCTGGTTTCTTTCACAAAACCAACAAGCTTTGGATAAAGAAGCTCTTTTGAGCTTCCCAGAAATAACCCCTTTTACTTATTTGTTGCAACAAAAATCAACAAAAATCTCAACAGATTTTTATTTTTTTATTAGCTGTTTTTCTTTCTGGTCACTCTGACAAGGAACAGTGGTGCGCATCGCTGCGCATGTGTTAATGTCCGCATGTGTGTGGGCGTATAAAGCGGCTGAGGAGGTGAAAAAAAAGAAGAGGGGAGGGAGAGGAAGAGGAAGAAAAAAAATAGAGGAATCAGTCAGAGCAGGGGAAAAAAGAGCGCCAGAGAAAGCGAGAGGGGAGGCATGTGGATCAGCCTATGCTTCATTAATCACACCCCCTCACCACCTTCCACCATCAATATTCAACTTGTTGGTATCTACATATATCAGTAAAGGTCTCCGCAGTGACGCATAATGCCTCCGTCCAGTAAATAACAGTCACTCTGGCAACACTGATGAGTAGGAAATGGGATGAGCAGCATTACAGAGAGATAAATTACAGCCCCCCCACCCGCCTTTTTAGAAATAACAAGTCATAATACTATAATTGCTGAACAATATTTATAATATGTTTATTTTCAATGATCTATATTATTTTTCTATTATTTTAAATTTGTCTAAAACCCCACGTACTACCTGCAGTACCCTCGCGTACCACCAGGGGTCAAGAAGAAGAATTGCACAGATACAAGTACTACACAACGAGATGTGATCTCCATCAGCAGCAGCAGCGCTAGGAGTAGTGGGCAACCACAGGGCAGTGCCCAGGGACTGACTCCAGGTCTACTGCCAGTGCCTTGGTCATGTGCACAGGCAGGAGTATTAACCTAACATGCATGTCTTATGGTGTGGGAGGAAACTGGAGCACCCGGGGGAAACCCACGTGAACATGGGGAGAACATGCAAACTCCACACAGAAAGGTCCCCCCCGGGGTTTGAACCCAGGACCTTCTCGGGTCCTTCTTGAGGCAGGACCTTCTTGAGGCAGCAGTGCTGCACTGTGCTACCGTGCCACCCCTAGTATGCTTACTGCAGGTTGAAAAACAGTGGTCTAAAGCAGGGGTTGTCAACCTTTTTCAGCCTAGTGACCCCTTGGTGGATTAAGAAACGGAGCAGGGACCCCCTATATATTTTTTGTAATAAAAACCTGGAGTTCTACTGACTTAATAACCGCTACTTTCTATTCAGACTGAAGACGCTGTCTGCTGCGCTCATAGCTCTGCTGCCTGTGTGTGCATCCAACCCGGGGCGAGTTCTTACGGCTGAGCGTAGCGCTGATAAAAAACTTTTTTTCTGGGGGGGGTGTTAACCTCACCCCCTGTCGCAGTGTACGTGCTTTTCGAAATTTGGCAGTCGGCAAGTCATTGACATCAATTCTATTCCAAACAAGGGTTTAGCAGCTCCCATAGCTGTATCACATGCCCATGCAAACTGCCCTGGCTACGTAGTGTTCTCCAACAGTGCCCACGAACCAACAAATCCACAAGTTTCGATTTTGTGTTTGCACGCCGCCGCACAAGCTCACGGACTTAGAGACTGAGTGGCATTCAAATTCTGAGTGAAGATAGCGGCTGTATGTTAGGCTACCAACTGAACGCTGTATTAAGAATTCAGCAATTCCATAATTTGACAATGTCTGACTCAGACACTGACGAGTTTTATGAGCAGCATTTGGTGGACCCATTTCACCGTACTTGTACGAACCCGAGTGCTCTGCAGAATAAATCGAAATCAGAAGGGCAGTGAAGGATAGATTGAGGAGGCATACGGATGCAGATGCAACCAAAATCAATTAAGCGGGACAGTCAATGGACTGGCTCAGTAGGGAAAAAGTGAAATTTATGTTCAGTTGACAGTCTCGTTCTAAGTACATTCATACAACCATTCATACATACACTTTATTTTGATTCAAAAGTGAATTCTTAGCCTTCGTTTCAATCAGAAACGAAAAAACACCTCCTTTCTTACACTTACCGTCGTGCCTTATTGAAATGTTGCTCTGCACTCAGAGTTAGCACACTGCCTAAAACGCAGCCGCCATCTTCGCTCAGACTTCTAACCGCGCGCCTCTCAGTCTCCAAGTCCATGAGGATGCGCATTGCCGTGTGAACACAGAATCGAAACTTGTGGATTTGTCATTTCTGGGCACTTTTGGAGAAAACGACCCAGCCAGGGCAGTTCGTATGTGCTTACAAAGCACATACGAACAAAGATACAGCTGTAGGAGCTGCTAAACACTTGGGGTCTCAGCAAACCGGCCAAATCCCTTAAGTTGCAATACAAAAATATGATTTCAAAATATATAATTACCACAAAAAATTTGACCCCCTGTAAAAAAACAACAACCTGTAGTTCCTCTGTGGACACCCTAGGGGTCGCGGACCCCCTGTAGTTCCTCTGTGGACCCCCTGTTGAAGACATGATCTAAAGGAATAGTTTTATTTTGACAAATGCAAAATACTTTTCAAATAGAAATATATTTACACAGGGAATGTTAAAGTCAGCACAAAAAAAATACAAAAGCAGATCATCTGCTAATGCTTGGATGGATTTGCTGGACCGTGCGGTCTTAAGCATGCATAATGCTCTTTACTCAAAGGGTCTGTGATGTTGTAGGCTTATGCTTATTTTTTCTGCTCACCAATCAGAGAAGGAATCCTGGAATGTGAGTTGTAGTAGTAAGTTGTGTTAATCATTCAAAAGTTATATATTCATATCCATTCTACTTATAGGCCTACTCGGAGAGTATAGCAAATATAGGAAATAGTATATAGTTACGACTAGTAATACAAGTAATATACAGTGTAGACGTTAAACAGCAAAGAAAATGCTCCATTGTGCTTCTATCTTAAACACAGTACTGAGTTTGTGCTATTCTGAGATGCTTGGTTAAGTTAAATAACCAGTTTCCAGTTTCCACCATCCCCATGTCACCTTACCGCAGCTCAATCAGTGCAAATGTATCCACGCAAAGGCAAAGATGTAGGCAGAGCGATGCGTTGCTGTGTAGTATTGAGCCGGTGGCCATTAGCATGCTATTCAGGGGTCCATAGGCGTGTACCAGCAGCCCTAATAGACAGTGATAATAGAGGTCTGTCTTTGCTCTCTCTCTCTCTCCCTCTCTCTCCCTCTCTCTCTCTCTCTCTCTCTCTCTCTCTCTCTCCCCCCCCTCTCTCTCTCTCTCTCTCTCTCTCTCTCTCTCTCTCTCTCTCTCTCTCTCTCTCTCTCTCTCTCTCGCTCTCGCTCTCTCTCCCTCTCTCCCTGCAGTGTGTTGACCACTGAGTGAATGACCCAGCTGACGGGGAGCAGCAGCAACACCGCGAGGGGTGGGCGGGGGGTGTTGTTAATATGCCAATGACTGTTCATGCCCCCCCTGTGTGTGTGTGTGTGTGTGTGTGTGAAGTGCATGCCGGCATGCTGCGGCTGCCTGTCACCTCTCACTCACTCTGGGGAATCATCGTCTTCCGGGGGTGCGCTTTTGACCCAAATTCTCGCAGTAGTTCATAAGAGAGCGACTTAAGGTGAAATACCTTCATGGGGAGCGATAAAGAAGCTAATGGTGTGAGAAATTGAATAAATGGCCGTGCCGCTCGGCGTCATAACGGGTTTTATTTCAGCCCGCCATTCAGCAGCTGCAGTGTCCTTTTATTGGGCTGCTTAAGCCCGAGTCTGTGATAAAATGTATGGCGTTGTGTGATAAAGGCACACTGGCGATGGGGAAAAAAAAAGAGAAAAAAAGGTTTCACTATCGCACGATTGCATGAATTTTTGCATTGAATTCAGTTGAAGGTTTTGGTCTGGGTCAAATGTGAGTCCTGCACAAGGCTATTTATTCTGTATTTATTCCCTTTTTTAAAAGAAAGCTTTTCCCTGCCGAATGGCTCGGCATTGAGGTGCTATGGAAATAAATACCAATAAGGGGAAACAGTAGTTTAGTAATGTGTCATATTGCTGCAGGGAATGTGGCAGTGGTTATTCTGTGCCCAAGGCCGACTAGCCTGGCAGACATGTTCGCTGCAGGCAAAGTTGGCATTAATGGTACCAGATAAACACACTCATCTATATCCGTTTCTGCAATAGAAAGAGATCATTATGGGAATGAATTTAATTTATACCGTAGCCCGGGTGAATTCTCGATTAGCTGGAGGGGTGTTGATTAACTTTCGATAACTGCACGACTATGACGTGATTGTAACAAACAGTTAAAAATTAATGCACTAAATGAAACGTTAATAGCTGTCAACTTGGACCAGACTTGGATGGGACTACGTTTAGAAAGCTTCCCGGTTGCCAAGTCGTTACTAAGCTTGTCTCTATTTACTGGAGTAATAAGGTAGTGTCCGCATTTCATATGAATCTCATGTTAACTGATTGCGTTTCCAGGCATTAGTCAGACCCATATATTTCTCCGGTCATTTGCCGTTTGTTTCCAGGAACACAACAAGTAGTGCGAGTTAAAAGTTGTAATTTTGAGACAGAATTACCCCAAAATATGAATCAAAAATAATGCACTTCATGGAGGTTCTTAGCCCCCATGGCGTGCATTATTTTTCGATACATGCACACCTCATAGTGGATTATCCCTTACTAATACACCTTCCTTTACCAAACAAAGTTATTGTTAAAATGTAATGTAATGCTGTCATGGGCTTTTAAAAATCACTACAAATGTTTATTAGAATCTCTATGTTGTCCCGTCATCGTCCCATATTGTTTATATTAGCCTGTAATAGGGCTATATATATATATATATGCTATATATATAGCTATATATATAGCTGATATAAAGCTGCTTCTCTCTATAAACGATTATCTTGCCCCTAGCCTTAAAAGATAATTGAGTTCAAAAAAGTGTTGCAAAAGGTGAAGCAATCCAATTTCCACAACACACATGCACACACACACACACGCATGCACACACACACGCACGCACACACGCACGCACACACACACACACACACACACACACACACACACACACACACATGCACCTCATGTTTGCCTGTATCAGCTAACGTAGCCAAGCAAAACTTCCGATAAAGATGTATTGCAAACAGATGCAGGATATGCTAATTCATGTGCAGGTGTAGTAGGACATTGACTTGAATTAAGCTATGGGTTTGTGTTTCAAGTTTGAAACAGCTTACACAAAGCAAAGTTAAAGTCCGATGCCCATTATTAAGGCTACTTTATCTTTTTTTAAGACGACACCAAATAATGACTCTATTAGATAGGACGTCTATTCATAGTTACCAATGACTTTGTTTCATAATCAGGGGGTTTTGTGTAGTTTAGATCTAGATAGGAAAAGGACGTCCTCAGCTTCCATAATTGAAAGAGAGGGAGAGATTGGAGATAGGGGAAAAGATGGTGGTGTTAGCAGTATTCATCCCTAAAGCATGGCCTTGCTGGCTGCTGCCCAGGCTGCGCTAGCCAACAAGTCACTTCCCTTAGAGCCACAACTCCTGCAACAAGCGTTCTCCAAATATTCCTGATTAGAAAAACTGCATGCTTGTTCTGTTTGCCTGGCACACACACTTTGGCTCTTTCTACAGCGATGAATTGGCTTCGGAGGCTGATTAATGAAGAGCGGTATTAATACTCACCCTCTTTTTAACTAAGAATGTGTGCGTGTGTGTGTGTGTGTGTGTGTGTGAGGTCCATAGTCCAATAGTGTATTATTTGCGTGGTATACGTAGGGCTGGGAAATAATTCAATATTATCATTAATTGTCTTTGAATGGTATTGTATTGTCATGAAATGAAGATATCGACTTATCCTGATGCCCAGAGTATAAATTAATTATGATGAGAACATATGCCCTTAAAATGATCAAATATGAGGTGTGAAACGTCAGTGAGAGAGGAATACTAGTTTTAGTCCGATACCATATTGTTATTCTCCATATACCTCAATGTATTGACCCTCAGTTAGACTGTTTAGAATGGTTTTGAATTCATAAGCAAATCGTGATATTTATCGGGTCAGCTCCCCATAGTTATCGTGATAATACATTTTTCTATATTGCCCAGCCCTAGTATATGTGTCTTTGAGTCCAGTACTTTTACTACCGGAAGGCAGGCTACAGGCAGGATAGGCTATAGACTCCCAGAGGGTTTGACTCCTCGCCCGGTAAAGTTCGGTCTACCTGGAAGCATCTTTGAGCGGGATGACTAACGAACCGCCTTACCTGCTCCTTCAAGACCTTTCTCTTTATTTACTTGAAGTCCACTCCAATAAAAGCATCCCCTAAATAATACATTTTAATAACTGGTCCCCCACTGCATACATAAAACAAGCACACATATTCAAAGGTGCCAGGAATCGATTTTGCTGACATCCTTTTTGCATTTTAATGCATTTGGCGTGTGCTACTTGACCTAAATACATCAGCCTAAAAGGATGAAAGGTGGTGCTGCCGGACACCTCAGCTGTGGCTGCCTGCTTGGAACGCGTTCCCGCCCCACAAAACCTTCATAACCCCCGTGTTGATTACTAATGTGTTGCATGTCGGTGGACACTGACCTCCACCACACCAATTTTCCGCCATTGCAGTCTCGCCTGCAGCATGCAGGCATTATTTACTTAATAGAGTAGAAAGAGTTAGATGAGAGGAGATGCAACTGTGGTCGTGTGTTTTAAAGGTTTGAAGCGAATAGCAAGGACCTTACGAGGGCTTCAGACGCATCTTCTTTTGGTAAACAGAAGTGAAGTTTCATTCAGATCATGATTAGTTTCGCATTCTGTCATTCTGTCTTTCTGTCTCATTAAAATACCCAACTTGTTGATTTTGCGACGGTTTTACTTTGTTTAAGGCTGTTTTGAAACATAGTAGGAAGGACCTGCCAAATTGCTTGGTTTGCTTTCCCCAGAAAAGGAAACGCAGCCCAGCTGTAGCCACCTTGTTTGTGTTTGATGATCTACATAAGAACGACATTTTAAGATGTTGGTCACCATTTTTTAAACAACACACGTGTGTTAAAACAGACCCACACATCTAGATAATTATGTCATCTATTTAAGATGACAATTAGATCTATCTATAATTCTCAATAGAAAATTATGTATTTGAAAATCCTAACATTGAGATGACCAACATTTAAAGATGCTGAAAACTTTGGCTTGTATTAGAAATCTATTACAGTGAACAGCGCAGTTATAGCTTTTATTCAATAAGTGGTTCTAAGTGTATTTTCTCCTCTCTAAATCACCCCTCTAGCGGTGTGATTGAAGCTAGAAACTGATTACTGTTTGTGGAGGTTTGCAACATAAAACAAAAGCATAATCACATTTGACTGCTAACATACAGTAGTGTGTGTGTGTGTGTGCATGTTTGTCCAGTTGTGTGCATCATAAAACCTCTCAGATATTTTACTCACAATTGTGTGGGTCTGTGTACGTTTACTTTCATAATAGAGACCAAATGGAGTTTTGTTGCAGGCAGTGAAGTTGGTCCATGTTGAATAGATTTTTTTTGTGCCTTTAAGATGGCACCGCTTTCCATTTCATGGAGAACCATTCATTTCCATATTAATATAGCACACATGGTATGAAACTGAGACAGTGGGGCGTGTTTTTTTTTTCAGAAAATGCAACACACATGCTTAGACTAGAGAGGATGCAGGGAACCATGGTGACAGACAGACACACACGTACCGATAGATAGATAGATAGATAGATAGATAGATAGATAGATAGATAGACATCGCTTGATTCTCTTCAATTTAAAGAATCGTGGCCATGCAATAAAATGTGTGCCAACCATACCGATAAAATCCTTCAATCCAGTTCTTCCAAGACTTAAGATTTGTGTGAGGGTTGGTAGAGTTCCACCTTGCATGCGTAACATTCATGCATTGTATTGGTGTGTGTTGAATGCATCTGAATGCATTTGTGCATGGTGTGATCTTTTTCCTGCTGTCTGATTATGATTTTTTAGCTGTTTTTTTTGTTTCATGATTAAGCATTAAGCCACACTTGTTGGTAGGTATCACACAGGGCTGGATGCAACTTTATTGGGTTTAATTGACATAATTCAGTGCACAGTGGCACATAAAACGGAGAGTGAAGGGGGTGCTTTGAATCAGCAAAGTGCTTGTAATGTAATAAGCACTCTCTACTAAATGGAGCCTTGACTCCGTTTGAAAGAGGCCAAAAAATATGCATGCACTCTTGCTTAAGGCTTTCATCTTGCATATAAATCAGTCTTGCTGAAAGCGGGTGTTAGATCACACTTTTCAGGTCTCGGGGCATGAACTGCATCCCCGTCCAGAGCCACATTAATGCCAGTAGCGTGCCACCAGTGCATGTGCTTAATGAAAAACTGCTCCGGATATTCTTTGAATTGGATGAAATGTCACGTTTGAATTAAGTGGCTTCCGGGGCGACACTAGAGCTGTATCCATCTGCTTCTGATCCACTACCAATGTTGTCCTGTTTTCGTTCTTTCTTTCTTCCTCCCTCCCTCCTCTCCTTCTCCTTCTCCTCTCCCTCCCTCCCTCCCTCCCTCCCTCCCTCCCTCCCTCCCTCCCTCCCTCCCTCCCTCCCTCCCTCCCTCCCTCCCTCCTTTCTTTCTTTCTTTCTTTCTTTCTTTCTTTCTTTCTTTCTTTCTTTCTTTCTTTCTTTCTTTCTTTCTTTCTTTCTTTCTTTCTTTCTCTCTTTCTCTCTTTCTCTCTTTCTCTCTTTCTCCCTCCCTATCTCCCCTCCCTTCCTCCCTCTCCCCCTCCCTCCCTCCCTCCCTCCATCCCTAGACACCACAGCCGCTGGGTACTCTGATCTACAGGTATGATGCTGGCCGCTCCTGGACCACTGACCCGGCCTCCGGTCACCGCGCCTCGCACCTCCGGCCACCCTGCTGCCTCCCATCTCCTCCCCAACCCGCCCGCCCTCGCCACTTGGGCCCTGGGACCTGACCCAGGTACCCCCGACCCCCCTTCCCAGAGGGTGGCCTTGACTTCCTCATTCCCAAGAGCCCCCCCCCCCCCCCACCACCACCACCACCAGAGATCAGCCACAGTAGACGCACAGATGCACCGCAGGGACCCATGACTGGCATCTGAACCCCCAGGTAGAGACACATGTCGAGGGGTGGTGGGGGGGGGGGGGGTAAGTTGGGTGCTGGTGGTGGTGGCAGGGGGGCTGTGATCAGAAGTCATGTGACCGTCGCTGAGACCGGACCACCAAGGTATTAGGAGCAGCAGCAGCACACGAGACAATGGATGCTAAAGCCCCAGCGTGGGCGGGGTCTGATGGAACTGAGATTAATTTCTCTTTGGTAATAAAGACAAACTTGACGTACCTGTCATGGGCCCTGACCTGAAACTCTGCTGAACATTATCTCCGATATCCTCTTCCAGCCCAACAGGTGAGATAACTCGACGGCTCTCCATGTGCGGACGAAAACTGGTTCTCTGGCTCTCAACGGTTATATATTTTATTGTTTTTGATGTAATGATTTGTAATTAAGATTAACACGGCTCCTCTTACTCTACTACTGATGTTGACCTGGATTTTTCCTGACCTTTGATTTTGTGCCTCAACCTTATTTGTCAGTTTACGGTTGCTTTAATGTGTGCTGTCAGTCAGAGGTCCCTCTCTCTTCCTCCGGTCACCCCCCCTACCCCCCCCCCCCCATCGTGTTTCTATTTCAATAAAATAGAAAACCTAAATTGAATTACCCGAGGTAAGGCAAAATAAGTCTAAAAAATATATAACAGCGGTCGAGTAACAGGCAGAGTGTCATCTGTACAGCCGACACATCCTGCCAGCAGAATCTTAATGTTTCCTTATTGGGGTTACAGATCATTTTAGTGGTTAGACAAAGTCAAATTCTAAACAACAATACACTCATGTACAATAAGGTGACTCTTTCTCTCTTGTATTATAGTCAGCCCTTCCCGCAGTTAATCGTAAATGACGTATCAATGATAAAAGTATGTTTTTTTGAAAAAATATTTTTTGTCTTAACAACAACACCATTGTGCTTTGCAGTCACACTCGTACATCTGTGTGTGTGTGTGTGTGTGTGTGTGTGTGTATGTGTTTCTTTTCCGTCCTTTTTTCAAAGATGCTTATGAATATGAAATAAAAGTGTGGTAAACGACCAATCCGCATACAGTGTCCTAATTAATGAATTGCGGTCGTTAGACCAATCACCCGCAGCCTGCTGGTGGCTGATCAACGGACCGCGACGACAACTGCCTTTCTGGCTATCCTCTGTCGCCACGGTGACCTTATTTACCTGCTATTCTCCTCTCTGAGTGTGACCTTTTATATTGCATCCTAAGTACATCATCTGTCACCTGTGCTTAATTAAAGTATTTGCCCTGAAACTTTCACCAACATGAATAAATAGATGTGCCAGAGGCATTGCTGGTGGTAACACTGTATACAAGACTTAATGATGTGTACAGTTGGACTAACACATGTAGGTGTTCACATACACTGGTCATCGTCGTCGTCATCGTCATCGTCATCATCATTCGTTGTGATTCTTGTATCATACATTTAGGATTTTGTGTTTTGATTTGAATTCATTTCACCATTCGTTAAGGCTTCCTCTAACAAGTAGACGAGTAGCAAGCATAGGCTCAAGTCGTGGACGATTCAAACACACAAAGTGACAATCACTCACTTCTTCCACCTGAGTGGGTTAACACTGTAGAAATAACAAGCTTGTGAGTTTTATTTATTTACTTTTTTGCCAACAACAAATGGGCAGTGTCATGGTAATAGCACAAAAAAATGTTTTTATTGCTAAGTTGACATTTTTATTTGGACAACATATTGGTCGTGCTGACTCTTGGAAAGCAGGAGCTGGTCTTATTAGCAGCCTCTTCAGGTCTGGCAGAGTAAGCCAGGCGGTCTTGTACTTTATAAGATGCAGGCTTAAGTCCATGTTATCCCTCAATGCTGTTTCATTGATTTTGTCCATCGGCCTCACTTAAGTAAGATACAGGACAGGAGGTCTCTCATCATTAATGAGACTGATGAGATTTTGCTTCAATACTGCGATGAAAGCACAATAAACAGGAGGAAGATCTCTCTCTCTCTCTCTCTCTCTCTCTCTCTCTCTCTCTCTCCATATCTCTCTCTCTCTTTACTGTGCACCTTGTGACCCACGTGGAATAAATACACATAATTAGCAAAATGGGCTGGACTGACTGTTCCTGATCTTGTTACCGCCTGAGCAAATATTTACCTCTAGTCTAGATGGAGCACAATTTACAAAGTGCAAATTAAACCGGAGAAGGTTTTTTTTACACTCTAAAACTCCAGACAGGGCTAATTGACATTCAGATCAAAACCAGCAAAAAACTCAAATATTTTCATATTTTCTATTCAGTTTCTCCCTGAACAGTCAAATATTAACTTGAAACCATGCAGCAGCCTTGCCCCGGGTGGATGGGGAAAGGTATGATTTGGGTCTCCTCACATCTCCACTCTGTCTCTTGCTTCCTCGTGTTCTTTGCTCTGTTATTTTTGGTTGCAGCAGCAGGCAGGCAGGCAGGCAGGCAGGCAGGCAGCAGCCAGGCAGGCAGGCAGCAGGCAGGGCCGGGCAGCGGTGGCGGTGGGGAAAGCTGCTGATTTCCCCCGGGAGTGATGGCCATTCTATGCCAACACTTCTAGATTACCTTTACCTTCCTGCTCCAGTACAGCGCGCTAATATATTCTCATTCTCACACTTTGCGGGGCTGGCTGACGGTCTCTAATCGTAGGGGAAGTTCACTTCTTTACAGACAGCGTTTCAGGGTGGATGGACCCAGCAGCAGTAGCAGCAGCACTAGCAGCATACGTTTCCCCTGTTTCCCCACACGGGTATTGCATAGAGTTGCAGCATGGCCAACTGTGTCAAACGGGCCTGTAGCCTACCGGCTCTACGGTTCAACTGTCCATTTGTGTTAGTGCTTATTCTTTCAGAAGACAGCAGGGTTGGCGTAGCGCGGTGTGAATGTGCCGTATAAGTACATTTTATTTGTATAGCGCTTTTCACAGACAAAAGTTCTGAAGTGCTTTACAATGGCAATTATACAACATACAGAAAGAAATCAGAGAAGATGACGTGACCCCCCCGAGCCACGTACATAATAAGCAAAAATAAATAAATAAAATAAGAAGAAGAAGAAGAAGAAGAAGAAGAAGAAGAAGAAGAAGAAGAAGAAGAAGAAGAAGAAGAAGAAATACACAATAGATAAATAAAATGCAGACCTACAGTATGTCTAAAGACAGCTATGTCTTTAGCTGCCTTTTAAAAGCATCCACAGAATCCACAGAGTAAGGTTGCAGGCGGATCATTTCATAATTTAGGTGCTACAGCCTCAAAAGCTCGATCACCGCGGGTCTTAAGGCGGCTGCGTGGGACAGACAGCAAATTTAGCGTGCTTGACCTTAGAGAGCGAGCTGATGAGTATGGGCGAAGTAGTTCAGCCACGTATGCAGGAGCTTGACCGTGCCAAGCTCTGTAAACTGGATCTTATGCGCAACAGGATGCCAGTGAAGAGATCTAAGTATAGGGGGGAATGAGACCATTTATTGGTCCTAGCGAGTAGCCTTGCGGCGGCCGTGTGGATTGCCTGCAGATGATCAAGAGCAGACATACTAACTGAGGGCAAAAGTGCATCGCAGTGGTCAATGGGAGATGAGATAAAGGCATGTATAAGCATCCCTAGTTCAGCGGCTGAAACTACAGATTGAAACTAATACTTCCTAAGTAGAAAAAGCAAGATCTGGTGAGCTGCTTAACAAGGGTGTCGAACTATGAGGACTGATCAAATATTACGCAGGTTGGAGTGGGCAGCAGAGGAAAGAACCAGAAGTCTTGTCATCATTGAGCTGTAAGAAATGTTCTGCCGTCCAGTCGCTAATAGTGTTAAGACAGTCTAGGAGCCTAGATAACCTAAAAACCTCACTAGGTTTGAGTGGAAGGTGGAGTTAGATGTCATCCGCCAATATATTATAAGGACAGTGGAGAGGAATCAAACACAGACACAAAGTCTCCAATAGAGACACTGAAACTTCTGTAGTGCTATGCCTGATATGCCCACCCAATCACGTAACCTCTTAATCAGGATATGGTGATCTACTGTGTCGAACTGAGGTCAAGAAGTACGAACACAGAACAATCACCCACACCAGAGGACATTAGAATATCGTTAGAAACCCACAGAAGAGCAGTTTCGGTAGAGTAGCTGTTTCCGGAAACTCTGACTGAAGCTTGTCATTAATATTGTGCCTCTCCAACACAGCAGTGAGTTGATTGGCATTAACCTTCTCTAAATTGTTAGACAAACATGGGAGTTTGGATATAGGCCTTCAGTTCATGGGCAAAGCAGGGTCTGAGATAGTTTTCTTTAATGTGGGCTGCATGCTTAAAATAGGAAGGACACATCCTGTAGACAAGGAAGAATTAACACTAGCTGATACAGTGGGGCCAATCATTGGCAAAACTTTTCAAAATAGAGAAGATGGTATAACATCCAGAGGGCTAGAAGATGGCTTCATTTTCCTAATCACATCCATCAAATCTTTAGGCGGATAGGTTGGAAAGGGTCCAGAAGAGTAGGAGGGGCTAGAGTTTGGCGGGCAAGTGCCAGGATGAATACTGGCCCTAATAGCCTTATTAACAAAGAAGGCAAGAAACTTGCGGCGGTAAATCATTGTTATTAATGTTGTGTTATAGGATCTTAGGATTCCTTTTAGAAGAAGAAATGATGTTAGCAGCGTAAGCAGTCCGGGCTTAAGGCATTAAATGAACATCGGAGATCTTTGAGATATATAGGCGATGCACCTTTAGCCCAGTGGCTTTCCGCAGTCATTCAGTCCTGCGACACTTCGTCTTAGGCAGTGTGGAGTGTGTGTGTGTGGAGTGTGTGTTGTTGACAGCTGGTTTACAGCCTCACCTGGCGTTGCAGATAGCCCTAGTCCTAACCTTTAAGGGTGCCACTATGACCAGCCACGTAGAGCAATGCTCGTTGAAAGACCTTATAGGACACAAAGGGTCAGCATTTACAGAGAGATCAAAGAAAATACATTCATGACCACTGATCAGTAGGTCCTCACAATGGATAGGATAAATCCAAAAGCAAAAACAAGGTCCAGGGTATGACCACCGATGTGAGTGGCGCCGGAAACATGCTGGTTGAAATGAAAAGATTCAGTAATATTAAGAAATTCAGTGGCTACACAACGTGTGGTGTCATTGATGTGCAGATTAAAATCACCAACTAATTACACTTTGTCCAGCTTAATAATAGAAGTCACAAAGTCAGTAAACTCAGATAAAAACTGACCTGCTGGACCAGGAGGTCGACAAATTAAAACACAATAAAACGGCTTTAGCCGACCAACTTTAGTCATTTGTAGTTCAGAAGGGGCAAAAGATTCTGTGCTCACCAAATGGCAAGAAAACCGATTCTTCCAGCCCACAGCGAGATGTCCGTCCGTCCGAGGTACTCGAATAGCATAAATTACATCCTGATTACGGAATATAAATACTTTATCCCCCGAGACCAGCGATGTCGCCGTCATAAAGACGTCTTTATTATCAAGTGGGAAGATTAAATCTCTAAATCCAAAATGGGATATAGGCCTGCGGTTTCCCATTGTTTTATAGGCTAGCAGAGCAGCACAAAGAAAGAAACATGAGAAGAAAACACACATCGACCTGCGAAGAGAAGAAAGAGAGGGCGTCTGATTGAAAGATTGTAGGAGCACTTTGATTACAACAGCGAATAACGATAAATGACTTCCGCTCTGGAAGTGTCTGCAAATAATTGAATTAAATTAAATTGAAAATTACAGACCGGGGCTTAAACTGATATAGGCTTCTGCTGTTCATGCATGCAAGCGCAGCTCCAGCAGCAGTGAGTGATTATTTTAAACAATGTTGGTGTCCATCTCCCTCGCTGTCAGCTTTTGAACACTGCAAATGAAAACATTATTGTTAGAAACGCTACGGTGGAGCCCTATTGTACAGGCGTGTTAGGCTCACGTCGTTTTTTTCCTCTTCAATAAACAAGCACCCGTCAGGATTAGAGGCGCATTATTGTGACGCTATCCCAATATGAAATGTTTCCATCACAGTATTGACTATAAATGCGCTTAATCCACTGGCAGATGAGGTGAAAGCAGTCAAAGTGGTTTCTCAAATACATATTTTATCCCGCTTAATAGTACCCCAGCCCCCCCAACCCCTGCACGCACACACACACACACACACACACATGCTTGTATGCACACACACACACACACACACACACACACACACACAATCACCCCAAATACACACAAACACAAATACAAACACACACACATACCCCCCCCCCCCCCCACCCAACAAACAGACACACGCACCCCCCCCCCCCCCACACACACACACACACACACACACACACACACACAAACTCACACACGCACAAATACAAACACACACGACCCCCCCCCGCCCCCAAACCCTGCAAACACACACACATGCACCCTCCCCTGACACACAGACACACACACACACACACACACGCACCCCCCCCCCCCCCCCCACCCCAAACACACACACACACACACACACACCACCTCACCAAATATTGCTGAAATGAGATGCAGACTGGCTGATAAACAGTGACCCCGCTGCTCAGACAACATGCACTCTATTTGTATGTGACTGGCACCATATATACTGAGGCAAGTGACTGTTTCTATAAGTCTAAGTGTACGAGAGAGATTGTGATCAAAAAAGCACAAATAATCCCCTTGGTTGTCACGTCTGTCTGCACGGCGCCCGGATCACCAATTGTACTTGTGTGCTGAAGAAAAAGGTTGCTAGGCAATCAACGGAGATCTAAGAAAAGGTCTGTGAGCGATGTGGAGGGGACACAGAATGAGCCGTTGCTAGGTAAAGTGTGAATAGACAGACAGCCTGCGCTGTCACTACACCGGAGACGGTGGAGAAAAGGGGGAAGATGGACCCATGGGCACACGATTGGAAAAAAAAAAGCCTACCCACCTACCTTTGCCAACAACAGTCCCAAATTATGAACATCATCCATTACAGCCACGAGGCGCTCCCATTTCTATAGCTTTAAATGTGTTTTGCTCCATTTAATAAAGCGGTAAAAAGAAATAAACCAAACAAAGTCATGACCCTCTCCGAGTTCCACCACTGTCACCAAGGACAGAGATTGAATTTAGCTGTCCCTCAACTTAATACCCAGGTGTGTCGGGTTGCCCTGCGGAGTGAAGTGTGTGTGTGTGTGTGTGTGTGTGTGTGGAGAGAGGGAGGGGATGGAGGGTGGTGGATTTATGGCTGGGAAGATTGTGGCTGTCATGTTCCCGTAGCAGCAGCAGCGGCAGCAGCAGCAGCGGCGGAGTAGCTGCACCGCCACCGCCACCACCACCACCACCACCACCACCACCACCAGAGCCTCAGCATCCCCTGCCAAAGCCACGGTGTACCCTGCCAGCGCTCTGCCTGTGCATTCCAATGAGCCAAGTGCTGGAAGCAGCAGCTGATGGTACAGAGCCACAGCAGGTAGCCCCAGACTGTAGCTCAATTAGGTCAACACAACCCCGCCGTCACCGGGGATCCGGACGCGATACACAGGCCTCCGATTATTCCCTCCGTAATTATTGCTCCGTGTGTAACGGCGTTGGTAAAAAAAAAAGCAAAAAAAAAACACCGCCGCCGCATTTGATCACAGGTCTGCCACTGAGCGTCGGCATCAAATTGTTTACATCTCCATTCGTAGCCTCTTTTTTTTTTTGATTTGTTTTTCTTTGCGTGGTATAATCTGAGTACAAGGTGTGTTCTCCACAGAGCCAGGAATAGAAACGGCGCACCGTTACAAGAGCCTCCGTCAATTCAAGCTCCCCGCAGTGATTTACATTTCCCTAACAAAAGACAATTCACGACTTGTGGATTCCCTGGATTGTGTCCCACACAATTTCTCCCCCAAGCCGAGGAGGGATTTATCCCCCCCCCCCCTTGCATCAAATCAGGTGCACACTCACGACGAGACACCGGGAAGATCGTCGCCGATCACCTGTTACCGCCGCTGTGTGTGGGTACGTACAACATCATCTGTTTTTTATTTCACCTATTCCCCTCATCCGCTGTCATGATCTCACGCACACTCAAACGTAAAATAAGTTCACATATTCCCCTTCTGTCTTCATCGTCGGATATATTGTATAATGTAATACTGATATATGCTAATATCTACTATCTGAGAGCATAACCCACGTGTTGAGCAGTGTCTAGCGGCGAGGCACCCAAATGTGTCATGGGCAAAGATAGGAAACCACCGCAGAAAAAACACACACACGCACGCACGCACGCTTTTATCTTCCCTGACAACAAAGGATAACAACAACAACAACAGGATGGAGAATGAATGAAAGTGGATTTGATTGTGGGGCAGCATAAACACATGATGACGATGACGATGATGATGACGAAGACGATGATGATAATGACAAAGGTAATGATGACAATGATGATGATGATGAGGAGGAGGAGGAGGAGGAGGAGGAGGATGAAGACGAGGAGGAGGATGTGACCTCAGGAGGGCTACAGGAGGGAGTCCCGGTCCCTTTGTTCTCCCTCTGAGGTTCACCAGCACCTGGCATGAAGGGACATCCATTAGGGAAGATTTAGCAGCCGGCGCTCCGGTGAAGCCTCTGTACTTCTGTGTGACTCTTCGCAAAATGTAGCATTTTTATTTATTTACTTGTCACCTCTAAGCCCTTTCTGAGTGATGGGCCGCGTGTCATGAACACATTCTCCCGACGCCGTTGCGAGTTCTGTGACAGGGTTGACGTTACTATTAGTATTTGGTGTTCCTTTCACTTACAGGGGTCAACACTAGATAGTCAATAGATTCACATGTAATGAATTATAAAAGGCCTATAAGTTGATGCTATAATTTATGAAAATGATGTTTAAAACTGACAGTAAATATTTATCAGGGAACACCATTGGTCTGTATTGAGTGCCCTCACTCTCATTAGGCCTACATTTATTTATTTAAGCTATATGCTGGGGCCCTTTGTATGTTGATAAGAGCAATCTCATTCATTTGTAATCATTTAAATATGTACAACACATGGCAATTGCACCACATACTCATTCAATTGCTGTCAGAACTAGCCTATTAACAGCATTGATTCATATTTCCACAGCGTCCTCGGAATACAAAATAACTTGTCGTAAAACAACTAAAGGCGCTCCGATTAGAAATAGTCATTTTAAATGCAAGCTGCTGTTTTCTCCTTCGCGTTGAGGAATGCGGGGATGCGGCAACATGTTGTTTGTGTGGAAGGCTCAAGGGCTTTCATGTGTACTGCGCTCAACTGATTTATTAAATTGTTTGCCTCGCAACCGCGTCAAATATGTCCCATCGTATGGGGGGGGGGGGGGGGGGGGGGGGGGAGGAAGAGACTGTTGACTTGTGCAAACCGGGTCACCGAATAATGAATTACCGCAAGCAAAGAAGTGAAAAAAGAAAAAAGAAAATCCATACATCATACAGCACCTGCACATCCGTGTTTACCAGACGTACAGACACACACATACAGACATACGCATGGACCACACACACCCCTCCATCCACACAGACCAATTAGGTGTAGTCTTTTTGCCACCGGATCAAACAGACAAAAACAATGTCTAAATTGGTTTAATTAAACACTGAGCTTCATTGAATTCTTTCCTTTTAAAAAGAATGTGCCACTAATGGATGCCAGCTCTATGTGTTTTGTCGTTGTTGTTGATGATGTTGTTGTTCACTTGTATTTGATTGGAGGACATTGTGGTTGAGAACAATGTCTGTAGGGAAATCCTCAGTCAAAGACAAAGCAACACAAGATGGCTTGTATAAAAATGTTCACTTAAAAGGTTAATGTTGCCATGGGGAAGCAGACATAGTGGGATCCTCATGTTGTGAATTCCCATATGTGGTTTTGTTTAGCTAACAAAAGGGCATCTGAAGAACTATAATTAATACATCTGGATGCAACAGCCCTGCATCCTGATTCATAATTTATTCTGCTAATTAGAAAACATATATAGGTTTATTGCAAGGAAATTATACTTGCACGTTTCATGTTGAAATGTGCAAATGAGCTGAATCCAATTCCACCAAAATAGGCAGGACGAATACGCACCACATAGCTGCATTGTTTGAAATAACGAGCTAACTCACATTAGGAATGCTGCATGAAATAAAAATATTTTATTAGCAGACTGGCAGACCTTCAGGAAATGAGTAATGAGTTCTCTCTTTTATTGAGGTCAGGGTCGTCTAGTGGTTTAGAGTGTTTGACTCCCAGTCGAAACGGCGTGGGTTTGATCCCCGATGGCCGCAGTGCACCTGGATACCCGGGCAGGGTTAAGTCACTTTCAATAATTTAATATTCTAGATTAAATATTAAAATACTGAGATGTACGTATATTGAGATGGTTTAAATGGCGCGTTATGTTGGCCTACAGGTCTGTGCACAGTAGGGGCCGTTTTTTTTTGTGTGAAAAATTTGCCCGTCAATACATTTTTGTTTTTGTTATGAGTAGCCTTCTTTCACACTGAACGCAAATATTACGTGGCGAAAAAGTGTCGTTTTTTTCGGAATGAGGTTGATTTTTCCGAGCTTTCGCGCGCCGAATAAAGGCATCAACCGATCGCGTTGTGTGCGTGCGGAACGGTCGTAATGTCACTACAATGGCCGACCTGTTGATTGTTTGTTTTTCCCATCACCCCGTATTATTTGACAAAGGACATGAACATGATAAAGACAATGGACTGAAGGACAACGTGTGGAGTAGCATCGCCGAACAACTCAGCTATCAGGACAGTGAGCAGCTTATGTAGTTCATAATGATAAAATGTATAATAATATGTATAATAATTAATATGTCCGGGAACCGGCCGTGGCAGAGCATCAGCTCCTCTCCTCCTCTTTCTCTACCATGTAAAATAGGACCTACTCCTCTTCTTTTGTCGTTTTTTTCTGAAGAATGAGCTGCCGCGAGTCTAGTTTTCACATCGCTCCCGGCATGAATAATTTTGATAGTTCGGAAAATGCTAAATACTCGCCTGCGAACGTTTTGCATTTTTACCGATCTGCTATTGGCTGTCCTGCTCATCTCTATTGATTGGCCTCAGCTGGGGAGTTCTTGCTCGGTACTGATTGACACCAGCTGTTGCACATCACTGCTGATTGGCATCAGTGCCATTACACAGACGCTGCACTCGCTGCCTTATATACAATCGGATTTGTTTTTAACGATGCTTGTTGAGACCAATTTCAACGTGTAAATGTTTTTACCTCTAAAATGTCACTTTTAGCTTTCGCTATATCAAATGGTAAAGAGGATATCATCCCACGCTGTCGTTTTCCCCTAAGCAGTTCCCCCTAAATTTAGAACGAAGTCTCCACCAAAAGTTAGATTGTTTCAAAACTTCTATCGTTAAAGTTAGTTTGAAAATACCTTAAAGACCTCTGCTTCAGAGGGTATAGCGTATACATAAATATATATAATGTAGCACAGAGATGTCACAACGGCATTGGTGCCTCAACACCTGGGACCCTTATGCGCAGATGTTTTCTAAACCTTAAAGGGACGGATCCAGGCTGTGTTCGGAATCGCGTACAAACGTACTAGTCATACTAAGTAGGATGTCTGCTCGGATGTAAACTAGATTAGCAAGAATTTCTGAGTATGTGACGTGAGTTTACTGGACATACTCAACTGCCCCACAATGCATTGCATCTCTTCAGTTGGAGCCAATTTCCAAACAGGCGTCATTTAGATAAACTGACCACATATTGGAAATCTACAGGGTGACTTTATCGAACAAAATAATATTAAAACTTGATAAAGTGACATATAAACAGTGAAATTACAACAGCTTTCAAATCTCCGCTATCGCTGCCGGTTGGTGCGAAATGCATTCCAGGATGCTGTACACTTCAGTGTGAACAGTCTGCTGGTAATGGCATACATAATCATTCATTTAGTAGGCAGTATGCAGCACATACCCAATGAGTATGTAGCAGGCAGCACTTTAATATGTGATTCCAACCACTCAGCCTCAGTTTTATTTCACATTTTCAGAAATTAGATTATTGGGACTGTACGCCACGCTCTCCCATGACATATAACAGTCTTCTGTTAGCAACAGCTTTATTGAGCGTATGACAATGTACCTCCCATTTGAACGGAGCATGGTGTGGCGTTCAGGCGGACAGGAAGTTGTCAGCGCGACGGATGGCCTATCAGCTGTGACATGATCATCTCTGTTGATTGGCATCAGCTGTTGCACGTTGCACGCTCAAGCCAACTGATGGGCCCCAGCATTTCACTAATCAACACACCAGGTGACTGCTGTCCCACCTCCAATCAAATTCAACCGGATTTCACCATTATTATTCAGCGCGCTATTTGAAAAACTCTTACCTTGCAGTGTCGACAGCTCATCATTTTACTTCTGTAAATGATCTCCACCATCCTGTCTGCCTCCTGTTGTTTGGGTCTAAATCCTGCCCTGATTAATGCTATCTCTGCAGTGGATTTATGATAACTTCTGCTCCTGGGTTTATGCGACTGGCCTCCATAAATCTAGTTAATCATATGACTTGGCATGGCCTTACTGCTCTGTATGAGCAACGCTTCACACCGCTGTGCTGTTAATGGTTTACTAACTTAGTTACTCCATATACTTCTTTATAATAGACGTTTTAATTGCAAATGGGCAGTCTCATTTCTTGTTAAGGGTCCCAAACACACTGGGCAATACATGTAATCACTGATGCATCCAGTTGGATCATATTCAGTAGCTCTCCAACGAAACGTTTTAACGGTTCAACAAACAATAAAAACAAAAACATTAAAAACGTGTTTGGCTGTTGGTCTCCATGTGTCAGTTTCTTATCGCAAATTGTTTTCTCACTGTGCGATGATGGTAGTGGAAGAAGTGCCATGAGTATATGGAGATTTGAAACACATCATTTTCACAAGCCTGGGAGGAAGAGAAGGGCACTCATCAAAATCCTTGCATGGCAGATTGGACTAATTGATGTACCATTCAGTCAAATATAACTGCATCGTCATTTTCGCCTTAAATCGCCCAATTACTTTGACTTAAGTGTCTCGGGCTAAATTGTTTTCATCTTCTTCATGCCATGAAGTGATGAAAGATAGGGTGTCTGCGCGCCTGTCCATCTTCAGATATGGTTAGTCTGCTTTCGATATTAACAATGTACCTACGTGCATCGTCCCTGTGGATCTCCTCACACCTATTAACGGCAGAGATGATGTCTGATTGTCTGAAAATCTGACCTACGAGTAACATCACATAGGCCCCACCCGCTGTGCGCTCACTGCCTTCCTCTGCCTTTGTCTGCAATTGGCAGACACACAGAGACACACAGACATACACACTCACCATTGTTTTCCCCTATACAGAAGTATAAAGCTAGACAATCCCAAACAAATTATAAAACACAAGGGCCCCCCCCCCCCCCCACACACACACACACCACATCTCTACCACCAACGCAACTCCTTTAGGAGTCTTGCACATCCATTACAATTATACACAGCAGGGATTCAAATGCCTCGTACTTGAGCACAGCATTATAACCATTTTCTTTAACAAGATGACACACACAGACAAACAAGAAAAAATAAATCATAAATCGCTTTGTCTTGACATGTTTAATCAACTATCACTTCACACTTGCTGACAGCATTGACGTCTCATAACAGTCAATCAGCTTGAGACAAAACATAAACAGGAGAGGAGAGGTAACACCGCAGGCTACAAACCAGGAGCTAATGTACTGTAGCGTATTTGTGTTTGCCAAATAAATAAAAAAGACTGAAATGTGCATATGCAGAGCATCCTCCACCATGCAGTGTCACACGCATTATACACAGGAGACAAAGGGTTTTAAAGTGACTCTTTTTGTACAAAACAGGCTAGAAAAGTGATCACCCTTTACGAACCAAACATCGTAGGTGAGCCTAACTCATAGAAACAGTATCGTCTTAGGAGAGGAGAACCGAAGGCTTTGCAGGGAAAATGTCCTAAAAATAAAGCACAAGGACGAGGACATCGTCGTTGTTTGTTCTATTATTCTAGACGATAGATATTTTCAAACGCTTATGTGTTACTGAATAATAATACTGTCTAATGGCTTGAACATGACCACCGCTTATGGACAACGGGACAGGGTCATTTAAAGGGACTCTTTTTGAATAAATAGGTTAGGAAAGTGATCACCCTTTATGAACCAAACAGTGTAGGTAAGCCTAACTCATAGAAACAGTATAGTATAGGCTTAGAAGAGAAAGCTTATGTGTTACTGACTACTAATGTTTGATAGCTTGTACGTGATACCGACTACTTTTATGTTACCGACTACTATTGTTTGATAGCTTGTACGTGATACCGACTACTTTTATGTTACCGACTACTATTGTTTGATAGCTTGTACGTGATACATCATGTTAGCATGAACACTTACCTACAACGCAACACGAGTGTTCACCCTTTACGAACCAAACATCGTAGGTGAGCCTAACTCATACAAACAGTATCGTCTTAGGAGAGACGAACCGAAGGCTTTGCAGGGAAAATGTCCTAAAAATAAAACACAAGGACGAGGACATCATCGTTGTTGGTTCTATCTAGACGATAGATATTTTCAAACGCTTATGTGTTACTGAATAATAATACTGTCTCATGGCTTGGACATGACCACCGCTTATGGACAACAGGACAGGGTCATTTACCAACTACTTTTATATTACTGACTACTATTGTTTGATAGCTTGTACGTGATACCGACCGCTATTATATGTTACCGACTGCTATTGTTTGATAGCTTGTATGTGATACCGACTACTTTTATGTGTTACCGACTGCTATTGTTTCATAGCTTGTACGTGATACCGACTACTTTTATGTTACCGACTGCTATTGTTTCATAGCTTGTACGTGATACCGACTACTTTTATGTGTTACCGACTGCTATTGTTTGATAGCTTGTACGTGATACCGACTACTTTTATGTTACCGACTGCTATTGTTTCATAGCTTGTACGTGATACCGACTACTTTTATGTGTTACCGACTGCTATTGTTTGATAGCTTGTACGTGATACCGACTACTTTTATGTTACCGACTGCTATTGTTTGATAGCTTGAATGTGATACCGACTACTTTTATGTGTTACCGACTGCTATTGTTTGATAGCTTGTAGCCTACGTGATACCGACTACTTTTATATTACTGACTACTAATGTTTGATAGCTTGTATGTGATACCGACTACTTTTATGTGTTACCGACTGCTATTGTTTCATAGCTTGAATGTGATACCGACTACTTTTATGTGTTACCGACTGCTATTGTTTGATAGCTTGAATGTGATACCGACTACTTTTATGTGTTACCGACTGCTATTGTTTGATAGCTTGAACGTGATACATCATGTTAGCATGAACACTTACCTGCAACGCGACACGGGTTATTTACTCGGTGGTTGCCAGCACATACTCCCCCCCCATCCCCCCCCCATCCCCCCCCCATCCCCCGTTTCCCGTCTCCACTCCAGTGGCTCTGTCATGAGGGATAAGGTTGTGAGAGCCGCTAGGTCACGCCATGACACGGGATGCGGAGACAGGGAACAGGGGTGTGGGGAGAGAGGCTCATAAATATGATTCACACAAATCATAAAGTTTTAACTGCTTGAAAGGAGAAGGTTGGATGAAACTCGAGGGAGATTAAGTGAGATTAAAAATGCCTAATACCTGGCAGCGTGTCCAGGTGTGGTGACACTAAAAGTGACATTGAGGCCAGGAGTGAAGCGTGTCAGGTGACTCCATGACACGCTTGCATCTGCTGGGGCGGGGGGGGGGGGGGGGGGGTCGTGGGGGGGGTGCTTTCTGCTTTTTTTTGTATTTGCCTCCACAGTTGTAGCGACAGCATCAAATAACAGAGAGGAGCAGTCCATCTGCGGGAGACATTTGGTGTGGTTGTTCGGGCCAAAAGATTCAAATCAAGGACTAGAAATAACGTATTGATAGCGTTACACCTATTTATTTATTTTTACGTCAGATGTATTAGACGCGTTAGTGATCACATTACTGCTAAATTAATGAGCTGTGTCCAATAAAAGTAAAACAAGAATGGAAATTAAAAGCGAATAATACATTTTAGAAATAATAATAATAAATAATACCTTTTCCAATGACAGTTATTAATGGAACAGATTAACCAGATGGCCACTGCGGCCTTGAGTTTGTTAGCAGTGTTAGTAGCGACAAGCAGATGCTATTCTGGAGTATACTTTGATTGATTGCTGTAATTTTTTTTTACCATATAAGCTTTTATATTTAAACAGCATTTATACACATCAAGAATGTTCCATGTGACCTTAGGCCTCCTTTATTTATAATATGATCTAATGATGAATAATTGAATACCTGCAGATAATACAGGCCATACATCAACGTTTCGGTAATCAGTGCACCGCACAATACAACACAATACGTTGGCACCGAGGGTGGTTCTGTCTTATTGCTCTCACGGCTGTAGTCCATCTATGTTCAATTTCTCCCCACTGTAATGTACCCTTGAATTAAATGGCTTTGCGCGATGGAGAAATACAAGAGAGCGTTTTGGAGAAAGAAAATTATTTTTTGGTACAGTGCGCGCAAAGTGTACACCCTATTCCAAATGATTTCAGGGTTGAAAAATCAATAGCGCTCTCTCTCTGCGTTTCTGCCAAGTTGATGGAGGTGCGCGGTGCACAGGTACGGGAGATAGGTCAGGTTGGGAATCTATCAACTCCTAAATATTCATTTTCAATATTTTCGAAAAATGGAAATGTAGGGCGCTGAACTTTGTCATACAAATAAAATGGGTTGCCTTCATTAAAGGGCAATACTGGGAAGGTTAATAATTTAAAATCATTATATTCAATAGTCAATATAACAAAATCAAGCATTCAATGCCTCCATTGCATGACTGAAGTTATTATTTTAGAGATGTAGACTCACTACTCTACTTGGATATGTGTTGTATGTTCAGTAGTATTTCTTGTTGGGCTTGCTGAAACAAAAGATTGAAACTAGTTTGAAAACAAATGGCATTTAGTGAATTGAAGCATGAAAGCCCCAGCTGTTGACCGTAAACTACACTTTATTTCATGCTGCTGTGAGAGTGGTATATCCATTTCACCTCACCAACAAACTTCTACAGACATCCACTATGTGTGTTCCTTTATGCTCTTCTGCTGTGAGGGCAGATAGGGTCTGGTTTCCATAACAACCACAACAACCAATAAACTCAAATTCAAAAGGGATTTGAAAAGCGAGTGGGTAGGCCTACTTTTCGTGGCACCTATTAATAATTCATAATTGTGCCGATAAGACTCATTACCTGTGCGTCTCAGGTGAGATAATGAAGTCAATGGCGTTGAACTAACAACCGGAACGTTGCGCCCAGGCCTCTGCCAACTGCTCAGCTCTGAGAGCATACGTACGTATATATCTGCGTATATCGGCATTAAAGGAGCATAAAGTCTCTCTCCATGTCCTGGGAGTAACAAAAAAAACGTGTGAAATCAAAACAAACAAAAAGAGAGAGGGGGAGAGAGAGAGAGAGAGAGAGAGAGAAAGAGAGAGAGAGAGAAAGAAAGAGAGAGAGAGAGAGAGAGAGAGAGAGAGAGAGAGAGAGAGAGAGAGAGAGAGAGAGAGAGAGAAAGAGGGAGGGATGAGAATGTGTCATTTCTGTTTCTTCGTTCCCAAATGTGATAATTACTGAGTAAATAGTCAGTCTCTCTGGCACATCCAGAGCGTCTGTGGTGTGTGTGTGTATGTGTGTGTGTTTGTGTCCCGCTCCACCGGTGTGCCGGCTCCACGGATGACATGTTCATCCCATGAGCTGACTGGTTCCTAGCGCGGCGGTGGGAAGCCTGCAGGCTGATTAGAGTAACGATACCAATGTGACACAAAAGAGCAGCTTTCATGTTGGGGCTGTAATGGGCCCCGCATCTATTCACCTTGAAATAAGCACAAGCCATAATCTCACACCTGCTGCTGGCTGCTGCTCAGGCAAATAGCAGTGGGAGATAAATCTCGGAGACGGACGTGCACGCGTGCGTGTGTGTTTGCCCACACGTGCACACGGGCACACGCACACGCACACACACACGCACGCATGCATACACACACACACATATACCGCCACATGGTGACACGAATGAATACATATAAAAAAGAATGCGTGTGTGCACGCATACATGCAAACACACAGACAGACACACACACACACACACACACACACGCACTGGTACACGGGCACACACATGCATGCATACATGCAAACACACAGACAGACACACACACACACACACACACACGCACACACATGCACTGGTACACGGGCACACACATGCATGCATACATGCACACACACACACATACACACACACACACACACACACACACACACGCATGCACTGGCACACGGGCACACACTTACATACATACATGCACACACACACACACACACACACACACACAGAGAAATGGACAGATGTTTGGATGCACGTCTTGTCGACGTGAATCTAAACAGCCGAGACCAAGCATCTGGAAGCAATGCGCGCGGAGAGACATTTCATCACCCAGAATACACTTCATTCACAAGATATATTTGGAGTACCCAAAGTGTGCTCTACAACTGTGGTACACCACTCCCGGTATAAAGCGGCGGCAGTACATGACATATATCCGTCCCGTTTTTTGAGGCCTGAAATTAATATTATGTGTCCAAGGCAGGCAATCCTGTTAGCGCAGTCTAATCCGTCTCAAGCGAAGAACAGCCCACTTGAAGATTGGTCGCAGAGGCAGTCGGAGGATTACATGGGCTGCAAAGTCGTCTAAACCGCGCGGCTGCGTGCCTCTCTTGCTCCATATGAACCGAGGACGGCGTTAGGCGATAGACATGATACACGGAAGGGAGGAGGGGGAAAAAAAACCTTTCCCTCCACATCAGAATGGAAATGTAAAATGAAATCACGGCAATCCTCCGCCATCCGCATCACCAGCATCCCTCTGGAGACCCCTTGGACTGATGTGTGGCCGCCGATGCCAGGGTGATGTAAGCACGAATAATAATAAACAGCTCCGGAGAACTATGCATGGAGGCACGCCATGTTTTGCAGTCCAATCGTAGCCCAAACCCCTGGGGGGGGGGGGGGGGGGGGGGGGGGGTGGTGGCGTGGGCGGGGGGTGGGGGGGGGGGTGCAGGCTCCCAGAGGGCGTGTGCAGGCTGTCAGTGTTTGATATTTACCAGTGTGTTCACATCTGTTCCTCTTGTCTTTGTGGGTATTAAAGTTTTTAGCGCACACAGGCAGATGATCCACTTTTTTTTTCTTCTACTTTGCAGCAGGCAGCGTGTCCTCTGGTGACTTCCACTGTTGAGCCTCCTGGGGGAGAACGACAGTAGCTCTTTTTCAGACGACAATCCATCTCACGTCCGTGGGTTAACGGGGGAAAAGAAAAATACTGACTGCCTTTTGTGCTCATCTGGGGGGAAAAAGAGCGCGTGTGCCGTCACCGCATATTGAAACTTTTGATTAAGTTATTACCGCCATGCAACCTCCTGCCTGGCATTCATTGGAGAATAGAATGCTTTAAAACTGATTGAGCATATTTTCTGTATTAATTGAAAAGCCATAACTGCCAGCCATGCAATAAATTATCTGTCTTACGTCCTACTCAGTCGGAAAAAGGAAAAAGATGGACTGACAAATACCATAAAGGTCAGCTTTATTTTACAACCTTTTTTTTTTTTTACCGTTCCATCTCAAGCCATTTTCGGATGGTTTAATCATGGATCTGAGTGTGCCGTTTTCCTTCAAATGCTGCTTTAAAGGGATGATATTCCCTGGAAAATGTTCAAAAAGCTTTTTTCAGCATAAAACTTTACTATAGAAGAGCCATTAATTTGCACACCGTTATTTTTTACAGCGTAAAATATTTCTTGAGATTGCTTTAAGTGTGTGACATATTCTTTTGGGTTATTTTAGGACTCTGTTACCTGCATAGACCCTTGGGCATATACACTGCGTGTAGAATATATCCAAATATATCAAAATATGTACCGACAGGCAGCTTTCAGCACAGGCAAATATTGAAGCGGAGTGCGATACTAAGCATGCATGTGTAGGTGTTCAGGCCTTAAGTCAAAGAACAAACCGCAATCTGCCATCTGCCTGCCCACCTCCAAACCCCAAGCTAATAACTGTTGCTCGTGACATCCAGGAGTCGCTGTGACTGGATTGAAATAGCACCGAGTTTTATGGTTTGGAATAGGTTTCTGTAGGGAATCTACCCACGGATTAAGCAATGTTCCAGCATGCAACACACACGCACACACACACACTAACACACACACATATACACACGCACATGCGCGCACACACACCCACACACACACACACACACATAGAAACATGGATGCACACACCCATGCAACAACACACAGATACACACATATACACACACTGGCACCCACACGCGCACACACACACACACACACACACACACACACACACACACATACACAGGCACAGGTACACACCCGCGCACCCCTTCTCATTTCTGATCGAAGCACATCTATCACTTCTTATCTTCCTTCTGCATCATGTTTTTGCCAACATTGCTCCATGGGTCTCGGCCCTGTATGTGCATCTCAGTCTGGGTGTGTTTGAGCAGCGGCTCAGAGCCCAGACTAGCCGAGGGACTCCAAATCTCTCTGTCTCCAGCTGTACTCTGAGAGCTCACTCATGCACCACTGCTGCTCTGGTGTGGTGGGCACGCTGCTTGTGACAGCGGTGCTTAGTTTTAACATGAATGTATTTTTTACTGCATCCTCCTGCTCATTATTAAGTTTTCTCAAGTGTTACGCGCCACTGTGTTAATAGGTCCATGTTGTGTGGGCATGGCTGAGGGAAGGGGGACAAAAAAAAATGCAGGAAAATGCAATTTGCAACCACCAATTTGTATCAGCAAATACTTGAGCAAGGACAGAAACCATTAATATCTGTAATCTGTACATGAACAGTAATCAATTTCTGTTCTAATGCTGAAGATACAAGAAGAGACACTCATTTCATCTTCAAGCTCCCCAGAATTCGGGGAGTAAATGCAGCGAGTAGTGGTGAATCCTATTTATTCGACACTACTAGCACACCATATTATCTCATTTCCATGTCGCATTATTCACCTGTTCGGCACAGTATGCCAAAAAAGCATTATAACATGAATTTGAAGCTGGCAACAAGGTAACACAGCTGCCTGCTTTATTTTATCACTTTTGCGCAATCCAATCAAATCCTCAAGGATTACATTACCACCCCCCAAACACACACACAGACACACACACGCGCGTGCGTGCTAATTACCTGTTTTACTTTAGGTAAGCAACAATATGAAATCCTTTGAATGTTTTTCTATCCCCCACAAATTACATTCTGTCAGTTTAATTTTTTGCGTGCAAAAGAAAGTATGAAACTTTTTTCACTGGATGCATCTGTGCTGGAATGCATCACCGTGTCGCTGTTAATGTGTTCTCTAAGCTCATATTTGTGGTGTGCATGTACGTATGAAGTCGTGTACTTGCACATACCTTCAAGGCCGTTACAGAGATATACACAGCTCCCTGGAAACTTTGTGGCCCGATCTAATTTTAGTGGTGGCCTTGTCCTGACAACTGCTGCCATCTAGTATGTCCTTTCCTATCTTTCCCCTCATTTTCTATCCTTTATGTATGTATTGTTATATTCTTTATGCATTATTTTTGGTGTGTACATACTGTGTGTGTTTGTGTGTGTGTGTGTGCCTGTGCATGCAGGCTTAACAAGCTTAAAACAACATGACATGTTCAGTCTCTAGTTGACCTGCCTTGAAACAAAGTATCTGAGAGCAATGTACCGTCACTTCTTTATCTTTGTACAATGATGCTGAACCAGGTCAGAATGACATGCATTCGCTCAAACAGGATAACATATTTGATAGCAAATAATGGGCTATTTGCAGACATGCGAAAGACGTGGCATTTTCCTTCAAAAGTGTATTGAACTGTGCATGCCGTCACACACTAATAGACCTGCTCAGCCCCTCAGCTTTGCTAAGGTACGTGGATTTTCCGACCGCCAGCAGATTGTAATCCTATTAAATCCAGACAAATGAAATCATGTGCTGCAACTGGAGCGAGGCCAAGTTAACATAAATAAATTAAGAACCACATTCACTTCCACCCCCTTTAGTGATTGCACCTGGATTCCCTAAACAGAAATAGCATAATTGAACAGATAAGGGCCTCTAAATTAATTGTGACGTTTCATGTAATACGTTTGGGCCCTCTTAGACCTGTATGCATTGTTTATGTAACACATCTTCCATGTATATACATGTATAGGACAACTCATTAGTAAACCTGCCAAAAACTATTGGGACCAATTAACAGCCAATAGCCTTACTACTGAGTTATTCCATACAATTGGCTTTAAGACATATAGTTTTACACTTGGATGCTCTTTCTAATTGTTAATAGTGCTAAAGAGAAGCTAACTAATAGAATATGCATGAGAAACACACACGTACACACACACACACACACACACACACACACACACACACACACACACACACACACACACACACACACACACACACACACACACATTCTACTCAAGGTAATGTATAAGTTAACGAGCGTGAGCTTTAAGGTATCACAAGCTCTCACAGTGACACCAGAAAGCGAAAGGCTCCATAAGTGAGGATGGATGGTGCTGTTTGATCAGTCTGTTAGACAGGTTGGCCATTCCAAGGTCCAAGTGTCATTGGCTCTTGCCTGATTGAGTAAAGTCAAATCCAAAGTCCTGTCACGTTGAAATTCATTAGGCCCAGCTAGAAGTTGCTTAGAAGTTTCTCCCCTCCTAACCAAATCCACACTTTGAACCGCAATGCATTCTACAGGCAAGGCTTTGCAGTTGTGCGAATGCCTCCTCAAGGTGTTAAACTTTGTCGTGTAAATGTAATTGATTCCGCGTCCAATGGTACAATGGTGTTTGAAAGTGAACAACTCGTGCAGTGGGTTGTGTGAGTTACATTACAAACAGATGATTTGATTGATTGGCGGTATTGTTCGGACGCTTAAACATTTTCCACCATTTAATTACATGGTGGAAATAACACCTCTGTGAATGGGTCAAATAGGTCAGGTGTATGAATATCTTCCATTCAATGGAGAAAATTACAACTGAATTAAATTATCTGTATTGTGTGTTGTCTGTATTGTGCTGTATTATGCACGTGTGTGTGTGTGTGTGTGTGGTGTGTGCGTGCGTGCGTGCGTGTGTGTGTATGTGTGTGCGCTTGCGTGTGTGTGTGTGTCTGTGGGCCCTCTATGCCCACAACCTCTTCCCTGACATAACCTAATTAATTTACTAAAGTAAAACAAGATGGATGACTGCAATTTTAGTACAATTCCTGAAGGAAAAAAGGAACTCCTTGGCAAACATTTCATTATCTGTGCCCCAAAGAACTGATACAATGAATAAAAATACCAGGAGTCGAAAGAAAATGAAAAGCTTTGCGGCCCTTGTGAGAATTCCCATTAGTGGCCAAGAAAATGAAAGATCTTCCATCAGAGCCTAAGATGACAGCACTGTATCGGTCATTTCCGGCAGGGAGATATAATGTTTCTTTTATGAACCTCGGATTAGCGCTTATCTTTTACACCGACAACATAATTCAGGGTTTCCTCCTTAATTTTTAATGCGATTAGCAGGTGACCTCATGGTGAACCTATTTTCAATTATGAAGAAAACACAAAGATGCTCCTTTATTTTGGATACAACACACACACACACACACACACACACACACATGTCTTAATTGGGATACTTGCTTCTCTCACTTACTTTGCCCGGCAGAAAAAAACAGCCCTATACGAGCTGTCCATTAATGATCCTGTGGGTATTGCATTTTAATGGGATTATTAAAGCAGACCAACAAAATGTATTAATTGGCAGAATTAAGAGATCGTTTTCAATGGCTGGGGTTGCACTTAATGATCCTAGGGAAGCTAACACAGCATAACAACGCACCCTATAGCATTTTGATGAACATGCATGTTCAGCATAGAAACCACGCTACTTCAATCTATCCCCAATGTCCACAGACTACCTGTAGGCATCGTTGAGCGAGACGTCTCACTCCTACAGCTCAGCCGCAGCTTAAAGACATGCATCTGTATTCACTGTGAGTTGCATTGGATAACAGCCCAACTCATAAATGACTAAACTAGTAAATAGTGAATGCAGGCATGGAAATGGGAGGTGGGGGAGAAAGACCTTGGTTAAGGGGTGCAGTTAAAAGAAGGGTTCAAATGCAGTTCAGGCAAAGCATCTGGGCTAAAACAAACTGTGTGGGGTAATGTTTTGGTAAAACATAAGAGGAGAAACTCCTTTACTTGTGCTCCCTGGTTTCCAAAATGGTGAGATGCTCGATGTTTTCATGGCCTAGTGATCAGTGTCAACATTCCTGACAGAGTTTTCTTTTGATGCCTGGGTTGCCATGGCTGCGGTGGTGATCATCCCTGGTGTTTTCTCTCCAATTGTGTGTGTGTGTGTGTGTGTGTGTGTGTGTGTGTTTGTGCATATGTGTGGGTGTGCGTGCATGTGTGTGTGCGCGTGCGCGTGTGTATGTGTGCATGTGCGTGTACATGTGTGTATGTGTGTGTGTGTGTGTGTGTGCGTGTGTGTGCGTGTGTGTAAGTGGGTGCGTGCGTGTGTGCGCGTGCGTGTTCACCTGTGAGGCAGGAGATGCTAATCAGCCTGCGGGAGCGGTGTCATTACCATAAGGAGCCACGTAGCCTTTGCAGCTAACCCGGGTCTTGACACTACTTAAATATGCTAAATGATTTTGAAATGTATATAATCTGTTGTTTAGTCAGAACAAATAACGCACATCAGTGGGAGTGAGCGGTTCAAAGAGTCCTTGAGGTAGGCCCCATACAAACGCATAATGAAGCAACACAAAGCGGATCGTTACAAACGAACCAAGCAAGCGGTTGATCTTCGGTGCCTCCTTCAGTGGCGTTCATGGTCGTGTGTGCGTCTCGTCCCCCGGGGGCCCGCAGACATGACATTTGGACGACGCTGGTGGCGTTAACCGCGCCCCTGGCTTCCTGTCGGACACGGGGCTATGATAAAGCACTGCTCTCAAAGGCTATAATGTAGTTAAAATAGGGATTTTTCAAGTGCACGGTGCACAAAATGAAGTGGGCGGTGCTCATGCATGCCGGGTAACCGTGTCAAGATCATGTTCTGTGTTGTGGTGGTGGTGGTGATAGCTCTGCTTTTCTCTTTATTTTTATTTATTTAGACTTGTTGTGTTGTGTTATAACAGTTTACTACCAGTTCAGTGTAACGGCTGTCAGCGTGACAACCAGCGGTTCAAATGCCAGAGATATCAGGGCTTGATGACCCCATGAAAACCCCAAGAATGAAATAAAGTTAGAGATGGTTTGCATCGACACGACTATGCGCAACGCTATTTGCATTCGTTGGAAAATGTTTGGTAAAAAGAGAGACTTCAAGCTTGACGTTCCTTGGCAAAACATTCACAACATGTTGTAACGGGTAAAGCGGCATTTCAGCTTGTGCGAGTGAAAGGCGATGTGGTCCAACAATACACAACACAAGATATTAGTCACCGACCCAGTGGATTTCAGTGTGGGCTTGATGCAATGAAAGAGCTTGTGCTCCTCCAGCTCTCTAGTGTAGGATACTGCAACGGCCCACAGCCAAACGCACCACGGACAGGGGCAGCGGAGGAAGCCCATATTATTATTATCTAATATAGGTTTGTGATTAAACTGCAGTTCCAGAGTGTGTTTTCTTATTATGTTTTCATGGTCTTGTACAACAGTACAAGTACAATGAAACAGACAATGCTTAACTATGCTGCCGCCCCCCCCCCCCCCCCCCCCCCCCCCCCCCCCACACACACACACACTCCCCAACTGTGGGAGGAGGAGAGCCCTGCTGGGTAGTGGATCATGTTGGTCACGATGGGAGTAAACATCAATTCTTATGCTACTATTTTAACATTGATGACATGGGGAAACAAAATAGGCCTACTTGTGAAATGGCACATTTGCAGGCCTACTGCCATCTAGTGCTGGAAAGTGTTGCCCAGGGGCCAACTCTGGGCCCCACAGCCGCGTGATGTCAGGGCGCCTCTTTAGAGGTGTTAAATGAATAGAGTTGGTATGCCTTGGCCACCGCTGAAATGTGGGGGCGTCTTTTCCACTTCTGCCAACAAACATGTCTACAAAACAAACGCGCCTTTGGAAATGTCAATATATACACGTTTTTTTCCCCTTAAAAACAAACGCTTTCCAAACCATTGGGGAGCTGTTTGGTGCTTTAAATGCTTTGAACATCCACTATACACTCCAAAGTTAACATGCAAGCGTTCATTTAATGTGTAACTGTTGCTATACAAACAGCAAGAGGACTGCATGTTGAGTTGCTGGTTGGTGAAATGAATCGGCAAATCCAGGAAACGTGCATTATTTATTATTTGTCACTTTTAGTCGTCGAATGGATGACTTTGATTTTGATAACCATTCATAGAAACCCAGAAGCAGAAACCCCTTGATTGGAGGGTGCAGGCAGCCAGACAAAAGGACAGAGAGGAAGTTGCAATAAAATTGAAGTAAAACCTCTCTGATACCGTTTGGCATGATGTACGCTTGATATACCTCAGGCTGGATATTAAAAACCTCAGATGAGCCGTCCAACTGACAACTTAATCCATTTAAGTTGTCAGTTGGCATGCTCAGGGTGAGCGTACACAAGGACCTGTCACATGTCAAACAGGCACAACATGTTTATCTGAGCTCATCGTTTAGGCCTGATTCAGAGTGAAAACCTGAACAGCACCGGGAGAATTAGGCGATGTTTCATCGTCGGTAACAAAGACGATAATTCATGACAAGGGCGTTGATGTCTAAAATAAGGAAAAGGAGATAACGCAATGTCATTGTGAGATAAGTATAGGGTATTGCTGAGCTTATGAAATGGAAGTTAAGCAAATTCTGTACAAGTATTAGATGGTAGGCAAATAACCTTTTGGAAAATGACCTTTGGTGAAAGCCGCTCCACCTGGTAATTAATAATGGCATATTCTGTGGTAGCACAAGATTGGCTAGGGGCAGAAGGAAGGTGACTTTCTCCCTGTCTGGAACAAAAGTAGGATTCAATTAAAATACAATGTTCACCATGTTAGCCCAAAAAACATGAACCGCCTGTCAGACGTCTAGTATACGTCCTTCCTATGCAGACACATCACATGCAATCTGAGTCACGCTGAACCAAGGAGCTGCTTATCTCCAGACTATATACATGATGGATTCACTCAACTCCACTTATGCTATTATTTGTAAAAACACATACACCTCGTGTGTGTGTGTGTGTGTGTGTGTGTGTGTGTGTGTGTGTGTGTGTGTGTGTGTGTGTGTGTGTGTGTGTGTGTGTGTGTGTGTGTGTGTGTGTGTGTGTGTGTGTGTGTGTATGTGGAGATGAAGAAGAAGACTAGAGTCATGAAATAAACAAAATGCTCCTATCGCCTGTTGGGACTTTTACTACAGTTTAACGTCGCCATCTTGTGGACAATTCACGTCATTGCACGCAATGGGTGGGTCAGGTAAAAAAAAAAGAAAAAATTCTCTGGGGGTGCTAAAATATAAAACCCAACATTTCGGTAACGTTCACATGTTGTACATGAACCTATGAACGGATGATGTACCCATGTCGCTTGCAGTATGGGAATGAGTGTGGTGGTGTAAGGACTTTAGACAAAAGGAGACACAAAAACAACACAAATAACAACTAGATGATGGGGGTAACGTGTTGAAGACGTGTTGGGACCTTGGCTGTGTTATCCCGAACCAGTACCAGCACCAGTACCAGAGCTCATTGGGTCGCATCCCCCCGGATGGGTTCAGTTCTGCACAATAACCATCATGTGTGAAGTTACGTTTTTCGACAGATTATCTCCATGTAATATGTACATGCTTTTAAAATATATAGGCCTATATATTTTTAAATTTTTTAAAGATAATTAATAAAATACAAGTTCGTGCAGCGGGGTGGGATTTGAACGTTGGCGCTGGCGGGTTTCGTACCGGTCCAATTGGTTCATAAAAAAATGACTCGACCCGAACGTCGCCCCGGTTTGATGCTCGCGGAGCGCCACTCGTGTTGCGCCATTTTGAAAGTGCACGCAGAGGGAGAGAGGCGGAGGAGGCGGGGGAAATATTATCCGAAAAAGTAAGTTCAAAGTCTACGCCCGTCGGTGCGGCTCTGTTACTCTCTTCACCACCACCACCACCCACCACCACCATTACCACCCCCCCCACCCCCACCCAGCGGGCTGCAAACCGACAAGGGAGAGAGAAAAAAAGCCATCCGACCTGCCATGTGCGGAAGACTTCAACATTGACCTGCCAACTCGTGATTTCCAACCGACACACACACACACTACACACACGGCTCGTCTCCGGTCCCAGAACCAGACCAGACCAGACCCAGAGCCGGACCCGACCCAGCCTGGACCCAGGGCCCCCCTTCAAGGAGGAACCACAACAACAAAGATCCCACGGTCTGCGTCCCCTCGCCATGGCAGGTAAAAAAAAAAAAAACATATATAAGAAAGCCCAGCCGCTCCCCGTGGTTACCGTCTTTTAGCACGACGACGACGACGACGACGACGCTGTTAAAAGCGTGCATATAGCAGGATATAAACGGTTACCCCCCCCCCCCCCCCCCCCCCCTTTTTTTTTTCATTCCCCACTGTGTGTGGATGCTATCTATGGTGGCCGGCTATCGGCGTTAGCTTAGCCAGGCTAGCCGCTAGCTAGCCCTCCTCCCTGCTAGCTGGGTGACTTGGTAGTTGTCATTGTAGTTTGGTGTGTTTTGGGCTCCAGCTAAGCTAAGGCGCCTCCACTGCGGCTATATTTCTTATTATCGACTAGGGAATGGATGACAATAACTGGGGTGGGTTTGTATGTATGTGTGTGTGGTGGGTGGGTGGGGTGAGGGAGGGAGGGAGGACATTGCGAGGAGCCTGGGAGTCATGTGTGTGTGTGTGTGGCCCTGTCTGCATGGATGAGCGGTGATTGGGAGGATTTGAAGATCAACCGAAACGTTAAATGTGTGTGTGTTTGTTTTTAATACAGGAGCCGGTGGTGGGTGCAATGATGTCCAGTGGTGCTTCTCTCAAGTCAAAGGGGCGATTGATGACGATGTCGCGGAGGGTAAGTGCATGTGGACATCATGTGTTAGCATGTGGACCGGTATATGTGTGTGTGTGTGTGTGTGTGTGTGTTGCCTGAATGAGGAGAGTGCTGCTTCCCCCAGAAACACACACACACACACACACACACTGCCTATTTCACTGAACAAAGGTTTATAGAATAAGGCCAGACGTCTAGTCTGACACCGAAAGCCCAAATTCAATCAATTGATTTGGACCGACACGGTGAGGAGGTGGCACAGAATTGCCTGACACTAGTTAGCAGCAGCAGCAGCAGCACAACCACCATCACCACCTTCAATGAGAGGTCAGTAGGTGGGCTTCGGGCCATGATGATCAAAAGTTTCTTCTCACTTTAGGTGTTGAAATGCACAACACGAGAGCATTTCCGCAGCACTCCTTTTAACTAGCACATCTGGAGGTTTACATTCGTGTTTAAGGGTTGGAGATTAATTTAAAATGCGGTGCGATATTGTCCCATAACCATATATGTTCAACCACCGGGTCACTAAGTCTGAGTCAAGTCTGATAACCCCGTTGGAGCATCCACTTTAAGTACTCGCGCTATTGTAGATACAACCCCAAAAGATCAATACACATAATTCCCATCTCCCTCCTGTTTAGTCCCTCCCTAATATCCTGCCTTTCTTTCTTGGAAATGAGTCATTTCACTCTTTAAAACAACTTTGTTACCCAATATTGATCATACATTCCCACAGACATTTGCGAAATTGTATATATATATAAATATATTTCTAATAATATTCAGATGTTTTTTCTATATCTATTCTAAGATGACATGTTTATATAGCTCTACTCCTGTGGGTGTAGTGCTGGAGTCGAGCCATGGCAAATGTCCCTGCAGGCGAGGTTAGGAGTGCATTGATTCGAGTATGTTCTTCCTGTGCGCAAGAGCCATATAATGTTCATAAAAAGGGTTAGCAGCAGCTATCTCATGCTGACACCTTAGTCAATCCAGTCCCATGCAGGTCTATTTCCAGGAAGTGGTAGACTTGCCAGTGTAGCTATGTGGTGGTTGTTTACAGTAAGCTTTGCCTAAGGATGACCGTCAAATGTTAGGGTTTGCTAATGATATCACCAAACAAGACATTTCATAGACCCTGTTGCACAGCTGACACCACAATTGTGTAACACCTTTCTTTGGAGAAAAAAAAAAGTGTTGATTCTAGTTGTATCAGACTGTTTGCAGCAAAGCAACTAGCATTGGCTTATGTTCATGCAGGCATTTGGTAAATCATATTGTTCTGTGGGATTGAACAACAGAGATTAACATTGTAATGATATCCCTGTGTTGCAGATGGCATTTTTAAAGCAAATGTTCATTGTAAGATATCTGAACGTGAATGGTGTATTATTTTATCAATTCTTACATGATGGGTGTTTTTATATTTTACATTTATTTTCATCTAAAACAGTTGTCCTTTTGACTCGGCAAACCATGAAAAACATTGCCTTTTCACAGCCAACCATTGTGCTCACAGGTACTACCTTGTATTTTGGCTGCCGTCTAACAGCAAAATGGTGTTGGACGCTCCAGGTTGCACCCAACCACACGAGCACACAAAGACCCTAAAGCTGGTCCACGGGACCAGCGTTTAGATTCCTTTTGAAGAATTGGTACATTTGATGCAACACTGATAAACATTTGAATAATTCTGGCTTTTGTACTTGTGATCTGTGAAAATGTCTTTCCTCTTTTGACTGTTGTGTAAATGAGTCGGACACAACAGTCCATTGCGTCATACATGTCTCCAGAACTGTCTGGTCTCTGATGTTCTACATACAATAACCACGCTGTGCCAGATCTGAAGGACAATATAGAGCAGACGAGGTAATCCAATTCTCTGCCATCTATGACAGCGGACATCATATCAACTGTTGAATTCAACCACTCGGGGGAGCTGCTGGCTACCGGAGACAAGGGTGGCCGTGTCGTCATCTTCCAGCAGGAGCCGGAGGTAAGATGGTGTGACTCACCACTGCTCAATCAGATCACTTATGTCTCCTCTGAACAACGGCTCTCGTCCTCACCCGCCATTTTCTCCCCAGTTTTGTATGTTCACGACGGCTCTTCTTCCTGTCATGTCACCCTTTTTCAGAGTAAGAATCAGCCCCAGTGCCGTGGGGAGTACAACGTGTACAGCACCTTCCAGAGCCATGAGCCCGAGTTTGACTACCTGAAAAGTCTGGAGATTGAGGAAAAAATCAACAAGATCCGATGGTTGCCCCAGAAGAATGCCGCCCAGTTTCTTTTGTCTACAAATGGTTGGTTGAGCAGTAAATCCTCTTTTTGTTTTGTTTTGTTTTTTTTGTTTTTTAATACGAGATTATATAAAACAGCTTATCTATAAAATGGTGTTGTGGAAAAACTTTTTTTTAATAGAAAGATTTCTTTTGGAGCCCTATCTCACCTCTTCCTTGGCAAGTGACATAATTTCTGGTCTAATATTTTGTCATGCAGACAAAACCATAAAGCTGTGGAAAATCAGTGAGCGAGACAAGCGACCCGAGGGCTACAACCTGAAGGAGGAGGATGGCCGATACCGAGACCCCAACACCGTCACAACACTACGGGTGTGTGTATACTATACACGGGGATGTACTTGTTAAGACATTAACATTCTCACACTGTTTGTTTACCATTTTAGTATGTAGTCATTTGGCTAGACACGGCTTACAGGGAATTCAGATGCATGTCATTAAGGAGGTGTGTGCGTGCGTGCGTGCGTGCGTGCGTGCGTGCGTGCGTGCGTGCGCACACATTCTCTTGCATGCCAGTAATGCGGTCATGTAGGTTTCAAATTGGTGTCTTGAGCCAACAACGAAGCCCCATTAACTGGATATGATGTTTGCATTGCTTCTTAAACCTATGCACACCTCGTGTTTGTGTTATTTGTACTGTGTTATTTACTGTGTCAACGTCCCTGTGCCCTCAAGGTGCCAGTGTTCCGGCCCATGGACCTGATGGTGGAGGCCAGCCCCCGGCGAGTGTTTGCTAATGCTCATACGTACCACATCAACTCAATCTCTGTGAACAGCGATTGTGAGACCTACCTGTCTGCAGACGACCTCAGGATTAACCTGTGGAACTTGGAGATCACCGACCGCAGCTTCAGTATCCTTTCATATATATATATTTTTCCTCCTATGCATTTCAATTGTATTAATCTCATGGAAGCGGTCATCATGTCTTATGGTGTGCCGCACACATTGAAATGAGCGTTTGGAGTCCTTGACTTGAGCCTCTTCAGATATTGTTGACATAAAGCCAACCAACATGGAGGAGCTGACGGAGGTGATCACCGCCGCAGAGTTTCACCCCAACCAGTGTAACACCTTCGTCTATAGCAGCAGCAAGGGCACCATCCGGTTGTGTGACATGAGAGCTTCGGCACTGTGTGACCAGCACTCCAAGAGTAAGGTTTTTGCTTTTTAGTTTGCCATGGTGAGAAATCTGCTTATAATTAGATGCATTTCATCTTAATTGGTGAAAAAGAACAAGAAATGTATTTGTCAGCAGTGTACTAAGTTAATACAGAAATTAACTTTTTTTTAATCTCTTATCAGTGTTTGAAGAGCCAGAGGATCCAAACAATCGCTCCTTCTTCTCTGAGATAATCTCGTCCATCTCCGACGTCAAGTTTAGCCACAGCGGTCGCTACATGATGACCCGGGACTACCTGTCCGTCAAAATCTGGGACCTCAACATGGAGACTAGGCCAGTAGAGACGTATCAGGTGTGGCTTCATGTCCGTTTGCAAAGCATTGCCTTGTTTGTTTTTACACATCACCATGCTCTCAATCCTCCCATTGGCCCCATACAGGGTAGGAGAGTGTTTCACAAAATAATTAATGAGGGGCCACTGTAAAGCGGTTGACTGTATACTGCCACTTTGTCCCATCAGGTGCATGAATATCTCAGGAGTAAGCTGTGCTCCCTCTATGAGAACGACTGCATCTTTGACAAGTTTGAGTGCTGCTGGAACGGGAATGACAGGTGAGCCGCTATTGTGTTTTACGGGATGTTTTATGTATGTGTTTGACATGATCCTCAACACACACCTGTCTGTCTATGCAGCAGTCGCAGCACCACTGTCTGACTGAGGCTTGTGCAGAATTCCATATGCCTTCTCTTTTGGCTGGTACAAATAACAGAATCCATTATGCACAATATATTAGGAGGTCCCTAGAGTGGTCTACGAACATAAAGGCACCATTGTGAATGGAATATATAGAGGGTAAATGGCCAAATGATGGTAGCGAGTCCAAAAGATTGATATTCAGAGTATTTTTGGAGCCTTGCCTGAGGTCTTGTCTTTTGTGTGTGTGTTGTTGGCCTTTTAAAAAGCAAGCCTTTTAGAAATGGCTTTTTATGGTCCATATTGTTATAAATGTTGACCTTTTTTAAATTGAAGCTTACACAAGTCAATTTTTCATTTTGTAGCTACTCCAATCAGCAACCTTATCTGAAATGTTAAATGCTTGTAAGCACATAGTGTAATACAGTCACAGCATTGTGTAACATGAAACTACATGGCACACTATTGGTTTTTTGCCAAATAATGAATATTTTGACATGGTTGTTTCATGTTGGCCTTTATTGGAAGTTCATGTTGTGGCGTGTATGTTGGTGACACAGCACCCCACTGTAAAATATTTCAACTGGGCGTGGCTGATTTATTATTATAACATTTAATCTGTGATTTGCACCGGTCCTTAAAAGCCTGATTTCCTCCTACTAACAGGAATGAAATTTGTATCTTCTAAACCATGATTAGTTATGATCTGGCGGAAAGTTGTTAATGTAATGACATTAATGTTGGTTGGTTGGTTGGTACTTTATTGATCCCTGGGCGGGGGTCAATAAAGTACAAGATGAAAAATAAAATGGATCAATATAGGTCAATGAAAGAAAACAGAAATTATACATAATGTTGAAACAAAAACATTTGGAAATGTTACTTTTGTAAAACTGTTTTTTATTTGTAATCCCCGAGCATTGAATGAATGGGCTATCTGTCAGTCTAGTCTTGTCCTTATCTGCTCTCAACAGAGTCCCGTGCTGCCGAGCGGCACTAGTTTAGCGTTTTCACTCCCAGGAAATGCCAACCAACCATCTAGACAAGTGCACTTGCGATTCTATATACTCGAGTCACCTACACGACTCAACATCCCCTCCCCCCCCTCCTGTTCCTCCACAGTGTTGTGATGACCGGCTCCTACAACAACTTCTTCCGGATGTTTGACAGAGGCTACCGCCAGGACGTGACCCTCGAGGCGTCCCGGGAGAACAGCAAGCCGCGCTCTGTCCTGAAGCCGCGCAAAGTGTGCACAGGTGGGAAGCGCAAAAAGGATGAGATCAGTGTAGATAGTCTGGACTTTAACAAGAAGATCCTCCACACGGCCTGGCACCCCCTGGACAACATCATCGCGGTGGCCACCACCAATAATCTGTACATATTCCAGGACAAACTGAACTAGCGTGCCAAGCACCATTCAGATCCCACTTTCTGCTTAGCCCCCCCCCCCCCCCCCCCAGCTCTCATATACTCACCTAGACAATGTGATCCGTTTTTGATGGCTTTCTTAGGCTGCATCCCCAGGTCTAGACTCTGCGATCTGCCCTCCCCCCCAACCCCCCAGCCGATGTTTGGATTTGCATATGTATAAGCCCGGTGCACCCTGTGAATGTGCAATCCTTTTTTGCAGCCGTGCAATACCCTCCATTGGGGCCATCACAGGTGCATTTCCAAAGTGCAACCAATGTCTGCATGTGCAGAGCTCTGGGTCCTCTGTCCAGACTTTGGGATTCAGCCTTAGTGGGATTCCTCTGTTAGGAGCACACCATACACACCTTGCCACCACTGCAGTTCATTTCCACTACATCCCAACCAAAGGGGAATGATGATGATGATGATAATGATGATGATGATTGTGTACAGTTATTTGGCTAGGTCAATATTACTTTTTATTTGGTGCCATCATGACATTTTTTGTATGTCATAGTTACCCAGTGTTTATATGTTGTCGTAGCTACCGAGATTTCATTTTGCAACTTTAGCGCTTTTTTCTTTTCTTTTCTTTTCTTCTTCTTCTGTTTCTTCTTCTTCACGTGTTTTGATATTTTGAATTCACGCTTCTGTTTGTTTTGGGCCTAGAACACTGGAAAATATAATCTGTCAACACTCCGTATTGTCCCCCGATTCATGATATCCAATTGCCACGTTATGGTACCCCCACTATCCCCCCCCCCCACCCCCACCCCCATATACAGCGCACTACCATTCAACACTGTGGCACCACGATGCAGGACAGGTTGCTTCGCAGGGGGTGGGAGAGGGATGACTGCCGATCCTGTGGATGGCTGTTCTTTAAAAGTTTGAGGTTAAATTCGACACACACACACACACACTTTTTGTACACAGGGTGTTTGTCTCGCAGGCACACCCAGGTGGATTCCTTTGTGAAATGTACCCTCACACTTTGGAGGACAGCCATGAAACACTCGGGACTCACGTCTGTTGAACACGGTCACTGTAGAAGGTCTTAAAGTGGCTTATTTCTTTATTTGCAAGGTGGGTTAGGTTGCCAACATCTCTACATAGCCTGTCATGGTGTTGCCGAATCATTGGTTTACTTTCTTGATGTTTTTGTTTTGCGAGTTTATGATTTTTGTACTGTACCAGAGAAAAGTCACCATAGCCGGTTTATTTTTGTATACAAATTAAGGCAATAGGCTTACAGTCTAATCACTGTAGTTTTAAAGCGGTATGTTCTGGAAATATTTGTATGTGGAAGGACGTTTGCTTTATAAGATGATGATCACTTGTCATTCGAGTATTTTGTTCATCCTGCAGGCAGTTGGTTGAAACCTAAACAATGTTTAATAATAAAATAAAGGGAGTCTGTTTGTTATATTGGATGCCCACACCAAATTAACGTAATGTGTCCGTACAGCTGTGGTCATAAGCACTAAATTATTTCTTTTGAATTTGGCTTACTGTAATTCATATTTTGTAGAAACTATTTGGGATGCCTTTGAGTTCAAATTAATTTGGATCTTAACTTTGATTCATGTGCCATTTTGTTTCTGGATTGGAGAAAATGCTTGCTGCAAAAGGAATAATAAAATATAGGCTTTTGTTGGCCTAAACAGGAATGTCACTCTTATCTACCATATTTAAAACCAGATTTCTCTCATAAACTAGTGGGCTTAATTTGCTAGTTTTTGCCACAACCACGCACTGTATGTATGATTCAGGCACACTGCCACAAGCTGTTCAGCAGCAAGTGGGTAAAGGATATCATTTTCTTTTAGATGGAAAAAATGTACCATTAATTTAGCTATTCACTGGATCATTTTTACGCAAGATCAATGTGCTTCAGTCTACCCATAAGAAATGCCAACAATTAACCATGCTCGCTTTATGACGTCCATACGATGATAATGCTCTACTGTTGTGAAGGCCAGTCCTCTGGGTAATGTGCTCAAGTCATTGATGTCCTCAGTCTTCAAACTGTGTTTTGAAGACTTTCACATACAACCTTAGTACAGACGCCTACATTTCCTCTCATTCCATTTTTCACACACTGCTTGGGAATCGTATAGCCTGGCAATTGTTCATTTGCCAATGGTCGTTGGGGGAGATGGTCACTGAAAATCCGTCACTGAAATGTTTATTTGTTTACAGCGTTGTGTGAATTGGATCAAAACTCTACAATAAGATTTTTTTTTTTTTTTTTGTAGTTCTCACTAAATTGGCAGTCACGTTGTTTTCACAAACGCAGTATACCAAAAAGAAAAATACCAGGTCTCCACCAAATTACACAAATATTCAGATTGGCAAACTTTTTCTAATTACTAATTACAAGGCAAGCATGTAATAAACATACAATGAAATTGTCACTTCACGAGGGAACGGTTAGCACTAACTAATCCTCAATAGTAGAAAAAAGGTTTCCCCACCGTCACATTTAGTCTTTGGTCTTTATTATTTGGCCATTATTATGCAAGGTTTTGATGGAAGATCTTGACAAAGTGTAATGCAGAGGAACCCTATTGCCTTTCTCAGAGCAATGACTATTAGATAATCAAATGGTTATTTCTTGAACTTTCTGGCAGACAGGAGACTACTCAGGGGAAATCATTGCTGCTGACCGGTCGAAACCTTGTCTCTTTAATATGTGAACTTTTTTTCAGGGGTTTAGAAAAACTGCCTTATTTTCAGTTTGGGATGCATTCTTGAAATGGATTTTAAATGGGCTTTGTGAGCACTGGACCGAGGCAACTTATATCTACCAATAGAGGACCACACAACCTCCATTTTAAGCAACAAGATTCAACAAGAAAAAAATCATGATTGGATTTGTGATGTTTTTCCATGGCAGCATTATATAAGTGTATAATGTATGAGTCAAAAACGAAATGCACTTTTATTTGTGAGGACTTAATTGATTTGTATGTTTAGCTCTCTCAAGGGGCTCACTAATAAAGATTTAAAGGTATTTGGTGATGTGTTAAAAAAAAAGAGGATCTAAACAATGTTCACTGTATAGCTCTGTTTGTCTGTTAAATGAAATAAAGTAAGAGGAAAGGAAAAAATGCTGAGATGAATTCCGAATAAAATCTTCTCTTCTAAGAGCAAAATCAGTTTCCATTTTACTTCGTATAGCCTATAGTTCAAGTGATTCAGACATTTTTCTATGGATTATTTCATTCCTAGAGGCACAATAGTTCATTCAGCCTGACCCAGCTCCTATAATATACATGCATCACACACAAACTGGTCCTCCCAGCAGCCAGGATGCTGCTGCTGTCTGATTGGTATTGTATTGGCACGACTGACCTGGAGAAATACTACAAATATATCGATTGCTTCTTGCGTGAACCACGTCAGATCACCCTTGCCACATTACACCACCCATGTGCCCATCTAGGTGCAGCAAAAATGTGTTCATAGATAACGATCGCTTCACAGCGACGCCAGTCTGGACGTCGCGTGCGCATGCGCAGTGTCGGTCTGCACGTACCGTCGAGAGAGGCTAAACATTGGTAGTCAACATGTCTACCGCTGCTGCTCAACAAAACAATAACGCAGGACCTGGACTCCAAGGTACGGTACCGCAGACCGCCTTTTTTCGGTATCTGGGCGTGTGAACCCGTTGCTCGTGTTTGTTGAATGCGCGCACGGTTATCTCCGACGACATTTTAAAAGGGGGTTTATTGGAAAAGTTAGATCGGTGGAAAGGAATTTATTCTTCTTCTGGGCGGGGTGGCGTGGTGACGTGGACGCGCGTCACGCGGAACCCGTCCAATGGCGTGGCTCCAAATGTTTGATGTTTGGCCTCTCAACCAATCGGAGACGGGAAGCTGTGTTGGGCGGGCTCTAGCCAAAATAAAAACAACTTCGGGACAAAAGATGAACGTTATCTCGTTTAAAAATGGCATAACATGCCTATATTTAACGGCGTTTGATACAAAACGGCATTCCGTAAGTGGGGTGTAATTTTACCCCACTAAAAAAAAAATCAAATTTAAGAAATATTTATAATACGACTTGATTAGTTATTTATGTATCTGCAGAGTCGCCCGCGATGCGACATTTTTTTTTTTTTTTTACAGATACCGAGCGGTGACTAAACGGTTTTCCTGGTGTAACGGGTCAACGCACTGGGACGTATTGGGGGGGGGGGGGGGGTGCAGGTCCACGTTACTGGTCCAGGGTACTGGTCCACGTTACGGGTCCACGCTGGAGCGACGACGACATGATGCATGGCCTTATTGCGTTATGCAATAATAACCCCATAAAACACGGGCTGCTGCTCCTTGTTTTGGCTGGCGGTCTCCAATGCTGTGCTATCTGTTGGCTGGTGCTGGTGGTGGTGGTGCTGGGTGGGGTTGGGTTTAACTTCATTGAAAGCCTTGCATTTTATCTCCATCGGGCTTTGCCAGAGCTGCTGGCTTCCAGATATTACATAACCCAGTTTCCGAGGTATTTTCTAGGGCAGTGGCACACATGTCGTGGTCTAGTAGTCCATCAGGTCCGACGGTGTGATATGCACAGTACAGTCTTATATGTACAGATATCCCGTTTGGACAGTTTTTATAAATCCCATCAACCCAGATAGGCTACCACCACACACCAATACTACTTTTTTTTTTTTTCCTGTCAAAAGTAGTTCTACAAATTTAAGCATCAGTAAGTGCAGATTACTGAGCTAAACAATAGATTTTTGAAAATAATAATAATAATAATAATAGGTCTTGGTGTGTTATTATTGGTTATGCTCTCGGATAATAAATTCATTGCATTTATATAGCGCTTTTTACAAGATACTCAAAGCGCTGACGTGTGTGTGTGTGTGTGTGTGTGTGTGTGTGTGTGTGTGTGTGTGTGTGGGGGGGGGGGGGGGGGGGGGGGGGGGGGGGGGATATGACACCTCATCCGCTACCAGTATATAACTTTGACCTGGTTTTGGGACCAAAATGCAATACCAGTATATTTGTGAAACCACTCTACTGTACGACCATCCTTTCCACAGGTTCTTGGGTAGAACTGGAAATTAACGGGAACACGGGGGCTCAGGCCCCTCCTGTAGCCCCCACCGCTGAGCCACTCAATGGCAACGGCGGGGAGCCCACGGCGGCGCTGCCCATGCCGGTGCTGCCCGAGGAGATGGATGAGAGCCTGGCGGGAGGGTTAGAGCACGTGCCGTCATCCTCCTCCATCCACAACGGAGACATGGAGAAGATCTTGCTCGATGCACAGCACGAGTCCAGCCAGAGCAGCTCCTCCTGTAACAGGTAGGGTGCTGACTGGCATGGTATTGGTATAATGGTATTGTATCGTTATGAAGTTATGATATCGATGTCATCCTGATACCCAGTTTCATGTTCTTAATTGAATTGCTATGAGAAGATATGCCCTTAAAATGATCAAAAATGAGGTTTGAATTGTCAGAGAGAAAGAAAGAATAGTTTTAGTATGGTACCATATACATTAATTTAATGACCATCAGTTTGACTGTTTCGAATGTTAGTGTTTCCTTATCTTGCTTTCATTAGAATGTGTTGCCTCAGTCCTCACAGGCCGCCAAGCCCAGACCAGGATGAGGGTCAGATCACCTTTGATGTGGAGATGTCCAGTACAAGGGGAAGCCAGGTAAACTACAGACACCAGTGCTGTTGCTTCTCATTTGTTCACCTGAAAACGTACCTGCAACGAGAGAGAATAAGTTAGAAGAAGAAAAAAAGCTGGGTGGTGTATGTTGTGTGTCATTGGTTTGAATTAAGACCTGTGTGTTTTGAGCGTTTCACGTTGCAGAACATCGTGTTCTGTACTTTTCAGTCTGAGGAGGAGGAGGGCGCAGAGAAGGCCAAGGAAGAAGATATCCTGATGAACACGGGTGTGGACTGGGTGAATGACTGGTCGAGTAGACCTGAAAATATTCCTCCAAAGTAAGGGCCCTTTCATTGGTGTATTGGTGAATAATAATCGCCAATGAGCCACAAATTACCATTTCCGATAGGTTTTTAATTTAGTTTCTAATAGGTTTGAGCTGTTTCGTTTACTGTGTTTTTGATTAAATATAATTGAGCGATTGTTCATATTTAGGGAGTTTCACTTCAAGCATCCTCGGCATTCAGTGTCCCTCAGCATGAGAAAGAGTGGTGTTATGAAGAAAGGGGGTGTCTTCTCCGCTGAATTCTTGAAAGTCTTCATTCCTTCCCTATTCCTCTCACACATCATTGCTATTGGCCTTGGGTAAGTCAAGTTCCAAAAATGCTGTAGCAATCAACCTATGTTTGTCTTTTAATCAAATATCTTCAAATATATTTTACTGTTCGTTCCTCAAGGGTGTATATCGGGAAGAAAATTGCCACATCGCCATCAAGCTCTTACTGATTGAAAGAGGAAGCAGTGCCTGGAAGTCATTTGAAGCTCCTCCTCTGATGTTCTTTGTATGCTGTCTTTGTTAACCTGTATTGTGCTCCTACAGTTCTCAGCCTACACGCATTGAGTTGTGCCAGCTTGCAGGTGTAGTAGGATACATCACATAATGTAGTTGCACTCTCTCACCTTTTTATAGAGGGCAGAATGCCAAAGGGAGGTGAAAATTCTCCGAAACAGAATCAAGAAAATTGTTTTCTTGCTCTGAGGTGAAAACTAAAATCGTGATTATTTAATGAAAGATGTCATTAATGGGGCAATGATTTTGTCAATGATTTTGACAAAAATATTTTTCATTAAAGTTATCCTAAGTTAACGTTTTGCACGAGTTCAGCTGCATTAAACATGCCATTTCTGAACAATGTAAATGTGATATTAGTGAATAAATATTAAGTAGTGAAAATTACTTTGACAGATCATTTGACGGGCCATTCAACTTTTTGCAGTACATATCTATTGCATTAACCCCCAATACAGTGTTTGGGTGCCAAATATGTATATCTCTCACCTCTGCACATTGGTGATCTATAATAGACTTTTAATATTGTCTGACATGTTAAAGTATTAGTCAGACATGTATAAGTAGATGAAGTCAAAGTAATTCAAGCTGTGATCTTCTCAATTTAATATACACTTTGTGACTTAACTTCTATGAATAATTCAGCTTATACATTGTAGCAGTGTGAGTTTTAATTTACTTTTTTTTCCTTCTGTATAGTTTAACAGCTAATTAGCTCTAGCTCTTGTTATCTGACAGAATTACCATTCCTTTGATATTACACAAATTCATTATCTTGTTTTAGTATGTTATATATATATAAGAGAAAAAGCTTGTAAAAAATGTTTTTTTCCTTCAATCACAGCTTTTGTAAAATGTTGCCATACACATGTATTCATTTATAATTTAAGTTGCAGAGCAGAAAGACTAATCACAAACTAATGATTCGCATGCCTCTCGATTAGGTACTAGCACATTTCTGTTGAACATTTAACCTTTTCTTTAAGCATGTCAGTTAATACTTTTTGCATACAGTCTAAGCACATTGTCGTACGGAGGGCAGGGCCCTCGGAAATGGGAATTATTATTCAAGCAGTGACAGCAATATGACTGAAGAGAAGAGTTGTGGTACAACTGTACATATATTTGTGGTCATCATAACAACAACAATAAAAGTCATATTCCTCACAGCTCCAGTTTGATTATTTTTTTTTATTATTGTTACTTGCATTATATGATTTGAGTTGATTTAATTAGGGTTCATTAGTAAAAGCCACACATCACATACAAGTACACCAGACACGTTGGTGACCAGTGGGCAACAGTGTGCCTGTCAAGCAGAGATCAGAGCAGGCCGGATGGCAGGGCGGGGCACTGCGCACGCACGCTCTGCGTTCTGTAGCTCTCGCTGTCGGTGGCTGCGCGGTCTGTAGGGACCTGTCCCCCATAAATCACACACACACAGAAAATTGCGATTTTCTAAAGCTCTAGCTAGCTAACGCGTGCGTTACATTTGAGCAATATCGTCTCCGCATCCGCGAAAGACATCGCTACGGGGAAGAAAAAGCACTGACCCAGCAGGGCGTCGTCTGGTGAGCCGCCGGAGCATCCGTTTCTTTTCATCGGTAGCTAACGCGTCTCCCCGCTGCTAGCCCGTGTTGTTATCCTCCGAGTGTTGGGAAGACAGCTGCATCCCGAGGAGGTCGTCAAGATGTCGGGTTACCAGGGCAAGAAAAACATCCCGAGGATCACGGTAAACGATGCGTTTTATTCTTTTTTTTTTTTTTGGGGGGGGGGGTTTGCCACATTAAAAAAATGTCCACTATAAAACCCCCTTACATGGCCACCCTGCGGATTAGACCGCTAGCCGCCGTTGCTAAGCCGTGCTCTCTGTCTCCATTCATTGACTTGCCGCTAGCAACGGTCACACCAACCGCCGGTCGGCCATCCTGCACTGACAGCGATGAGATGTGATCTAATTAGCCGGAGAAAAGCAAGGTGGCCGGCGGTTACTGTTTTTTTCATTTAAAAATAAATAAATAAATGAATCACCGGTAATATCGTCAGATATGGCGTTCCGTGTTTTCTCGTTGTGGTTTTGTGTGTGTGTGTGTGTGTGTGTGTGTGTGTGTCTGTCTGTCTGTTTCACCGTTGGCTGTCAGCGGTAAGCTAGCCCCGGTCCTCTGGAGCTAGGCGGGTGTAGCTTGCTGCTAGATGACTAAGAAAACCATCCTCCTCTGCTCGTTTAACGTTTCATCTCTCTGCTACTGTTACTCCGTCGCCCAACACTGTTCATTCATTGTAACACATGTGCATGTGCATTTCCAGTGGATGCAACAGAGGCCGTCTTTCCCTGACGATGATGTAGGATATATAGCATGCATTACATTGTTTTTGCGAGCCCCTCTGCAAACTAGGTCACTAGAAAACACCCATCCCTTTCATTGCTGCTAGCTTTGATCCTGCAGCCTTTTATAGCAGAGGGCTGTAATACTATGAATGTTTTATAACAAAGTTAACCATTAAAATAAAAGGGTAAATAGTACGATCCTGTTCCAGACTGCCTGTTATATTTTGCATATATGGCAGCTGTCAGGTCTCCCAAGCATGTGTATGCAGTACCATCAGCTGTAAGCCACTGACTTCTCAGGTACAACATGTACAACATGGAGACACTGCTTCCTGTGCCGCAGCCTCAGGGTACCCTATAGAGTTGGCTGCCTGAATTACAGCCACTCGACAACGAACCCACATGCTGCAAAGCCATGCTTGACATGTCAGACTTTTGAAGGCTAGCCTAATGTCTTCAGAAATCCTTGTTGACGAAGCGGATGTACACTCATGGCATTTTTATAGTCACTTTGAGTCAAACCATGCCACGCTTAATTGCGTTCCCATTAACAGTTCAAATGTGCAGAGTTGTGCCGAGTCGTGCCCGAGATGGACCATCTCTGGAGATGGTCCATCTCTGGAGTTGGGCCAAAGCGCCCCCAGACCCGCCTCCAAGCGGGTTCAGTTGAAGTCAAATGAGTATTGAACGTGGATTGGACCAGACCACTCAAGTTAAGTGCGTCATCAGTTAAAGACACACCTTCAAGTGGAAGCCCTGTTGTAATGGAGATGCAGATCTCTGCTGACACGCCGAGTCAAACCAAACCAAGCCAAACCAAGCCAGCACATGTGTATGGAAAAACGTCGTCATTGATCCATATCCATGACAGAAGAGCTTGCAATTGAAAAAAAAATCCTTATTTTTAAGTTGGAATTTGAATGATTCAAAATGCATTGCATTTATAGTAAGAATGTTTTTTTTTCTAAGCTGCCTCATGAAAAATGGCATCAGCACACACATGTTTCTTGGGTCACTGAGGCAGGAATCGAGATGGTTTTTATGACCCACTCAAACCACTAATGGTCTGATGGATCACGTCAATACAACCTGGTTACAGGGCCTAATGTAGTCCCTCTCTCCTCACCATTAGGGTCACTATCGGCATGTCCGTTCCAGTGGGCTTTAGTTTAAATAGACCTCCTTTTGTTTTCATCAAGCCTCTCCAGAGACTTTAGAGATTGCGAGGCAACCCAGTATCCTCTTCCCCATCATTCGGGTTAAAGTTATTTGTGCTGCTCAAGAAGTATTTGGGTTATTCTGGGAATGTATGCTACCTTGGTTGCCCACGGCAACCACATTTTGGCTGGTGGCTACTTGTAACCATTAGAGGAGAGATATCTCTCACCTTGTTGCACCTGGTGCCCATAACCAGGAAAGGATTGCAAGCAGGGTCCAAAATTAACACCTGCCACCATCCGGTGTGGGACAGATTTCCCCATTTGGCAGGTAAAACAATGCAGGGTTACATTTTCAAACAATTTCTTGACTTATATTAACGCCTCAGAGTACATTTTTGACCCTGGTTGCAAGGGATATGTTAAAGTTACATGAAAAATACAATTCAAATAAACAAGCTCATCGTGTCTACAATACGACAATGCTAAATAAGGTGCCATAAGGATGTGTTACTGCATCAATCTTGTGTCTCTCTTCGGTCTGTTAAAAAATAGCCTGTTCCTTGTTGTGGCTCTCCTTGTTATGGGGAAAGGGCTCATAATGTCTTACTGCCAGCCACTGGTCAACATTCGCCCATAGTGAAAAAATGCTAACAAACTGACATTTGAATCAGGTAGTAGTTGGACATGAATATTTGTGGATGACACTGAATGCTGTTTCTTTCTTTTAGAGCGATCGTCTTCTCGTGAAAGGAGCAAAGATTGTGAATGATGACCAGTCCTTTATGGCTGACATTTACATGGAGGATGGAGTCATCAAGTGAGTTCAATCGCTTGGTCAAAACCATATTAAAGCATGCTATGCATGAGCTAAAGATATATATATATATATATATATATATATATATATATATATATATATATATATATATATATATATATATATATATATATATATATATACACACAGACACACTGAACAGTTGAACTGGTTATGTCTATATCTAAACTAAATTTGAATCATTGAAATTATGTGTTTCTCTCTCTCACTCACTCACTCACTCACTCACTCAGGCAGATAGGTGAAAACCTGATCGTTCCCGGGGGAGTGAAGATCATCGAGGCCCATGGGAGAATGGTCATGCCTGGGGGCATCGATGTGCACACACGCTTCCAGATGCCGGATCGAGGCATGGTCTCCGCTGATGACTTCTACCAAGGCACCCGTGCTGCCCTGGCTGGGGGAACAACCATGATCGGTGTGTATCCTCCCCCACCACCACCACCACTGCTTTTATTGGAAAACACAGAAGTAACCATCATAGAGAACATCATCTTGCCAGCACGATGCCATTGAGTGTGCCCGCTGTGCAAGAGTGTGATTCTATTGCACCAATGGCCGTGTGTGCGTGTGCGTGCGCTTACAGTTGACCACGTGGTGCCAGAGCCCGGTGTGGGCCTGATCGCTGCTTTCAACCAGTGGAGGGAATGGGCCGACAGCAAGTCCTGCTGCGACTACTCTCTGCATGTGGACATCACTGAGTGGCACAAGGGCATCCAGGAAGAAATGGAGAGTTTAGTGAAGGACCACGGTAGGCAGCCAACTGAACTGTCTGAGGTCCATCAGCAGGTTTCGGGGCATGCATCTCTACACGGTGTAAACACCACAGATCCTCTTGCCGCTTTATCTTTTTTTGTTTCTGACTTTGTGATCTAATCAGTGAAATGAAATCCTAATATTTGAAGCCGTTTGATTTACGTATGCTTTTGTCACGCACTCATGTGGCTAACAAACATGTAATGATAGGAGCTTATGCATGCTAATACTTCTTGCCTTCTCGATTACACTAAATCAAATTATTTAATTTAAATTACATTTTTAGTGTAATTGAGAACAATTTTCCAAACTTCTAAAATTTCAAAGCGCTGCTTCACACATGCAGAAACATGCTATTGTGATGTGGATGCTCTTTAACTTTCCGCTTGGTTTTGGGTCGTTAGCCCTTTTTTCTCTCTTTATTGCTTCCTTGGCTTTTTTTCTTCCTCATGAATTCTCTATCTTCAGGTGTCAACTCTTTCCTGGTCTATTTGGCTTATAAGGATGCTTTCCAACTTTCTGACTCTGAGGTATGCTTGGCTAACCTAATCGGTGCTCACTGGGAGCTGTAGTTACAGTTGTATGTGTCAGCTTACTGCTTAGCAGCTACTGAGAAGCGTTTAGATGCGAGAGGTTAGTAGATGCGCGACCTACGCCCTTGACAAAGTGTTTATTACCCTCTGGCAGATGTATGAGGTGTTCAGTGTAATCAGAGACCTGGGGGCCATTGCTCAGGTGCACGCGGAAAACGGAGACATTATTGCTGAGGTAATTTGAAGCTTGGTTGCAGTCTTTTAAAGAGGTCCCATGGCTTGCTTTTTGGGTCTCAGTGATGTTTTTTGTTCTTCTTCCTCTTCTGCTTCTGCTTCTGCTTCTTCTTATTGTCTTGGCTTTTAGGAGCAGCGTCGTATCTTGGAGCTGGGCATCACCGGGCCAGAGGGTCACGTGCTGAGCCGCCCAGAAGAGGTAAGACCGGCCATTAGCATTGATTGATTGATTGATTGATTGCTTGATTTAACATTCACAATTTTGAGACATCAGGGTCTTGTAAAGCCACTACTATAATAGAATGTATGTTGGAAATTCATTAAGAAACAATGGCAGACAGACAGTGGAGAAAATACAAATACATAGGTCATCTGGATCATCTGTTTGACTGTACTACTCTCCCAGCCATGCTGAGAAACCATAATCTGTATTAATTTGGTCAACCTGGGCAGGGGAAAGCAGATGATCATCATACCAAGGTACATCAAAAATAGTCATGATGGAGATATGATGGACTCCGAGCTAGGTAGGGTTGGTTAGGGAGAACTTTTCTGATTAAAAGTTTAGGTAGTTTTTACTGACTGTAGGCAGATAATTTTCCTGTGAAAGACCAAACACTCTTGTGCCCTCTAGAATATAATTGGTGTCTTAATGTAAAGGTGAGATGCATAAGAAAGTGATGATGATACAGACAGGGAAAGCCCTGGGGCGTCAGCAGGTGTGTGTGCTTCTGTTTCACGCCGTGTGCACAGGCGATGACAGCTGGTAGATCGAAAGAAAAGCAGGAATCCTTCTCCTAGTTTCTAAACAAATAAAGTCAGCAATGCATACATTATATTGGAATTGAGCCCCCCATATTTATTTTCTTTCCCTCTCCTCAACTTTTCATTCACTCCATCTCTTGAATATGGTTGTCCTCGGAGTGGAGGGTTTTGAAAGCTTTTTTTAAATGAGTCTGGTAAAGTTAGCATCGGTTCTGGTGCATGCTGCAACCCGTTCTTTGGACACAGTGGATCAAATCGAGTTCATTGAACATGTAACAATCCATTGAACATGTAACAAATCTGCTACAAGTACTCTTATTCATTTCATTTAATGATTCAAATTAACAAGATTCAAGATTCAATACTTTCAATACTTTATTGCCATACACCTCTGTACAAGTTGCTAGGGATTTGTTTCAGTGTGCTCATGACAGTACATAACAAAGACCCACACAAAAGATACATAAAACATAGAACATAATTTCATCAATCTAAATAAATGACCTCAGCCATGAATCAATCTAGCCACAAATGATCATTTTATAAATAACATGATAATTTGTGGCGAGATTGATTCATGGCATTCATTCAGCAGAAAGGGCCTGATACATAAATACATCAAGCAACAAGTGATCATGTTATTGACATTCAACAGAAGTCCAAGCACATCTTCTCAAACACATTTCACAATCCACTCGACTGAATTGTCGATTTTCATTGTATCCCTTTGGCCTTTTCAATGTGGAATAAGACATTTTAGCTCAACTTTTTGTCACAGCAGAGACAGATGCTAGCACATGAGTCATGGGCGGTCATGCCCGGTCATGGGCAGGTCGTAGGGGTAGGACAAAGCGGATTATACGGTTTCCTATTGGAGGAAATTGAACTGGCTCTAATTGTTGCTCAGAAACAGCTTATTTTCAGGGGAAATTTATTTTTGAATGTTTATGTTCTAATAAATAGTTTGCGGGCCCGGATGTGGCCTGTGGGCCACCAGTTGAATAGGCCTGGTCTAGAGAACCAAAATGAATCCTTCAGTGAACCAGAGTGAAAGCCTCACATGTGGCTCTGTGTTTTCCCTGGTGAACAGTTGGAGGCTGAGGCAGTCAATCGCTCGGTCACAGTGGCCAATCAGACCAACTGCCCCCTCTACATCACCAAGGTGATGAGCAAGAGCGCCGCTGATGTCATCGCCAATGCCCGGAAAAAGGGTAAGGTGTGGGGGGGGGGGGACAACAAAACACAATTTCTCCTTCTTCTCCTTTATTTCTGACGGTGTGTTCATATGACGGGGTTTTCCTATGACACACAATACTAGGTGCTGTGGTGTACGGAGAGCCCATATCTGCCAGCCTGGGCACAGATGGCACCCATTACTGGAGCAAGAACTGGGCCAAGGCAGCAGCCTACATCACCTCCCCTCCGCTCAGCCCGGATCCCACCACCCCTGACTATCTCAACTGTCTGCTCGCCTGGTAGGTGATCCACTCGGCCACCTCCTGCCTACAGCCTGTACTACGTCCCTCACTACAAGTGGGTAGTGCATGAGTTGGAGTGTGCGCTACTTCCTACCCTACTACTGCTCAATCTCTAGATTTGAGGCCACAAAATGAAATGAATGCAGTGGATATACATGAGTATACAGTGTTAGTCATGTCAGGGTGGGGTTAAAGGTCACATCATTAGCCCATTTTATACAGAGATCCTGCAATATTGCCGCAAAGAAGATCCATCATTTTGCTGGCTTTGCTTTTTTTACAGAACCAAACAAAGCCGGCATAATGCCACTCCCATCTATGCTTTTACATGCATTCTGGAATCAGAAGCGTGAGCGGTTCTCGTGCTCACATCACACGTCATCAAAACGTGCCAGTTCACTGCTTTTACACAGACATCGATTCGGCTTTGTTACTACCACTGCTGCCTGCTTAAAAGTGGAACAACAATGACCCCTATTCCGTGCTTGTACCTCTTTATTCAGAAGGCGAGACAGAATAACGGAGCAACATTCCCGGCATGAACATACTGTGTAAAAGGGGCTATTGTGTCATCATGACCAAGTGTTTTTTTGTCCATGTCATGTGTAGGGGGTGCTGTTAATGACTCTGTTATGAAGTGTTCTGTCATGTCAATTAAGCTTAGCTTAATGATTTATGTCAAAAATTACAAAAACAATGTAGTGACTTGAACTGCCCAACAGAGGGTGTTATGTGTGTTTAATATAGGGAGATTACACATTATATTGTCTAAATGATGTCATGTTGTGTCTAAATCTTATACCCATGTTTACATTACTACTGAACAGTTGGCTAATTTAGTCAATCAGTTATAAATAATAAATTCTAATGTCTAGACATTATTTATGTCATCATTTGTAATGACCAGCGGTTGCTCATTCATGAATTGAGAAGCTTAACTAAGGTGCTACTACTTGTTTGTTCCTCTTCAGTGGGGACCTGCAGGTGACTGGCAGCGCCCACTGCACCTTCCTCACCTCCCAGCGCGCTGTGGGCAAGGACGACTTCACCCTGATCCCCGAGGGCACCAACGGCACAGAGGAGAGGATGTCCCTCGTCTGGGACAAATGTGTGGTAAGACAAAAAAAGAAAACCTCTCGTGTCTGCTTTTACTTCTTTTAAGACTGTCGAATGCATTGTTTTGTGACTCACGTCGGGTAGAAGAGAACAAAGCTCCCTCTGTGTCCCCACCAGGTTTCCGGGAAGATGGACGAGAACCAGTTTGTGTCCGTGACCAGCACGAACGCCGCCAAGATCTTCAACATGTACCCCCGCAAGGGGCGCATCGCCGTGGGCTCGGACGCCGACCTGGTGCTGTGGGACCCGGACATCACCAAGATCCTTTCAGCCAAGAGCCACAACCTGGTGAGATAGAAAATCCAGATTATATATATATATATGTGTGTGTGTGTGTGTGTGTGTGTGTGTGTGTGTGTGTGTGTGTGTGTGTGTGTGTGTGTGTGTGTGTGTGTGTGTGTGTGTGTGTGTGTGTGTGTGTGTGTGTGTGCGCGCGCGCGTTGACTATTGTCACTGTTGCCCTTTCCACCTTCACGTCTTGGTTTGGTAAAAAAAATCTAATCCGCTTTCATCCACACCAATTCAATTCACGTGGCTTGATCTGATTGGTTCATGAAGGTCTTATGCTGGTCTATTGTTGCTGCCTTCTTACATATGACTAAGTCTGTGAAAATCGAAAAAGGTTTATGAAAAGGTTTTGATCCCAAAAATAATTAGTTGAAAAGCCCCCCCTAACTTCCATGTGCTGTGCATAATTCTCCATCCTGCTCACATCGTCTCTTCTCCCCCTCCCCCCCTTTCCTCCATCCAGTCTGTGGAGTACAACATCTTTGAAGGCGTGGAGGTGCGCGGCGGACCTCTGGTGGTGATCAGCCAGGGCAAGATAGTGCTGGAGGAAGGTGTCCTCCACACCACCGAGGGCTGCGGACGCTACGTCACCCGCAAGCCCTTCCCAGACCACGTGTACAAGAGGATCAAGGCCCGGAGCAGGGTGAGTGCTGCGTCACCTCATCCGTTAACATGTTGAGCTTTGTACTGATGGTGTGAAATGATGTAGCGCACTCGATGAGCCATAGTTAGTACTGCTACTCCCAGGTAGGGCGGGGGGATCAAATTCATGTGAGAATCGCAATTCTTCGCTTCCACAGTCCGGTTGACTCAAACAAAAAATAAATGAAGTACGCCACAAACGTCAATGTTATCTTAGTGGAAGCAAAATAATGGTACTGTCCTACAAGGGCCGCTATAATGTATTCGCCAATAGTGCATTTGCAGCAAGTCATCATGTTCCGTTCGGCCACATTCATTTAAAAAATGACCTGGACCTGTAGAACCCGAACCCCAACGTTGAACCACACAAAATATAAAATCGCACAAAAAAATCGTAATATCGGATCGCAATATTAACCAAATATCTACAGAATTGCAATATTTACAGATAGTATTGGCAAAAATCTTTTTCATGTCGTATTGTGAGGTCCCTGCCCATTCCTGTCCGTATTTCCCAGGTAGGAGGTGTGTTGGATAAGGCGTAGTTAACTACCCGGTAGTTACCCCAGAGGTGGGTTGGGTTTATTCCACTCACTGGTGTCGGTGTTTCCTCCAGCTGACAGAGCTGCGGGGAGTTCCCAGGGGCCAATACGACGGGCCTGTGTGTGATGTGGTCCCCACCCCTAAGCTGATGTCCGCCGTCTCCTCGGCCAAGACATCGCCTGCCAAGCAGCAGCAACAGCAGCAGCAGCAGCAGCAGAGCGCTGCCCAGCCCATGCGCAACCTTCACCAGTCCGGCTTCAGCCTGTCTGGTGTGTACGACACGCGCACTGCACTGCCTTTTGGAATTTCACCTGCAATAGATTGTCAATTAAAGTGTATTATTATTATTATCATTATCATTATCATTATCATTATCATTATTATTATTATTATTATTATATCTTGTTGTGTTTCCCACAGGAGCCCAGGTGGATGACAACATTCCCCGTCGCACCACCCAGCGCATTGTGGCGCCCCCCGGTGGACGTGCCAACATCACCAGCCTGGGCTAGGCGCCCATGCTGGTCGGCCTGGCGGTGCGGACCAACAGCGGGACCGGAGCCCATCTTAAACCACCGTCACATCTCACCCGGTCCACGCAACAAACTGTTGCTCTCTGGCGCACCTGCACCTGCACCCCCCCCACCCTCCACCTCCAGAAATAAGCATACTCCATCTCTGTTCATGCACTGCACACAGCCACTGATTTTATTTTTGTTTTGAATCCTACTTTTATGTTTTACAAGATTGTTCGCTTTTCAAGAACGCGGTGTGAATTGAGAGGGCTGTTTTCAATTTGTTTATTGAGTTTCTTAACAGTTTGTCTTGATGGAATTGTTTACATTTTAATTATGATTTTACGTGTACATCATGTAGTTGCCTTCTTGGTTCGAACCTGAAAAAAAAATCGAGTCAATGAAGTGATACATTTTAGGTCACGGTGGTCTGAGCAAAAGAATGTGTTTTTAATATTCTCTTGTCTTGTTGTTTTAATATACTAATTTACTAAGCAGATACACCACCTCTTTCAATATACGGTGAACAAAAAAAGTGTATTACTGAAAATTTAAACAACATTCAAATCTCTTTCATCCATGGGTTATTGATGGTGTCTAGACACGCCGCACTCTATTAACTTTATTATTCACCGTGGTTTCATAGCACTTTTCTTTTGTTATAATCATGAAATTTGTTTTATTGTTGAGCCATGGCTAAGCCACAGCCCTGAGATTGTCATGTTGTGGTGCATGGATTGCACTCGAAGATGGTGTTTTAGCAATTACATCCAGCGTTAATCTCAACTCCACTCCTAATATGTCAACCTTTGACCACAAAAAAGGCACATTATTGTTCTCATTTATTTTGCAGCATTTCAAGGCGTTAACCTTTTTTTTTTTTTTTTTTTTTAACGCATTTGTCTTTCTATTCCAGTTCAGAGACAATATGCTCGAGCTCCCTGCTTCCAAGCCCACACACTGCTGTCCATATAGTGATGTCCCAACAAAACCAACAGACACCACAGACCACTCACACAGTTTGCCAACAACGCTCTCTGCACCTGGTGCTATGCAACCGATGCTGTGTTTGTGCAGATGACAGATTAGTTGATTCTTATTTACTCGCTCAAATATGAGCCGGTTCTTTAGCCTCGTACCAACCACAGCACGAACTGTCCCCGTCGGCATCTAGTCCCCCGAGTAGTCCATTGTTTCTTTTTGCATCTGTAATCATCCAAATGGTGAATATGTCCGTGAGGTCGCGAGGTTTTTTCGGTTTGTGTCGGATTTGACTGTAATTATTGATATGTTTTAAGGATATTCGTTTTAACCTAATTACTTGCCTGCCTATACTGTAAGATATCGATTAGCACACTGCAAGACTAGACTCGTGCATCTATGAAGGTTCTTGAATAGAATTGGAGAAGAAAAACTGTGCGCTTTGAGGAAAAAAAAAAAAAAAAAAAAAAGGTGCGTCTGTTTGTATATGAACCCATTCCGGTGTGCCGCTGCTGTGTCCGTTGTTCTCGATGAAATCGTTGCTAGACTAGCGTCTCTTCTGAGCCCTATTAGTGTTGTGAATGAAATTCAGATATCGGATAGCCCCTCCCCGTTCACCTTGGCTTGACCTACGTTGTTGACTCCCAGTCTTATGTGCGGTAGTATCGGTGACCACCAAAATCCCCCCCCCCCTCCCCACCCCCCACCCCTGGGCTACAATAAGGTCTACTTCTACCAGTCTACCAATACTTTTATTTATTGCCATTGTCATGTGTCCACGTTTTCCAATGCCAAGGTAGTAAGACGCTAGCAGGGTTTTTCTTTCAGTTTTGATGTTGAGCACCATTGTCACACCTCTTCCAAACTAGTGATATACTCTTGGTTATGTATGTTCTGTAGACAAATCGGAAATTGGGGGAGACCCTAGCTCCTGACATTATTATTCGATCCAGTCTGTGTTAACTTCAGTGGATTAAAAAAAATACATTAAAATCCATACTTGTCCCGAGTCATTTGTAAAGATGGATTGAAATCGGAGTGAATTGAATTGGATACCGCAGGCTACACACACACACACACAGGCCTTTTGTTATTTCATGAACACACTGTCTCAGTGTGACGTTTGAAGTGTTAAGTGAAAAGAATATATATATTAAAATGTGTTTTTTAAACACAGGAAATTGGACACTGACATTTGGTTGTCATTCTTCATTCATTCATCTTGGCTGTCGTGCCCTAGCATCCGTAAAACACTCACATCTGAACATCTGGGTTCGGCTCACTGGCATCACAGTGATTGCGCTGCACAGTCGTCTTCTGTTGGGTATTCATTCGTTCTGTGGTTTTCTATTTCTTGTTTTTCTTATGCCCCGCGGCTTGTTTGACAGATCGTCCAATTAGAGCTTAGATGGATGGACACACTGCTGTGAGAAAGAGCAAACATCAAGTCAACTTCTTGAGCAATTCAGGAGAGCGTAAAGAGGATGAGCGAGGAAAAAAGGCCTCCTGGGAAACTTTGTGCTGAGATATGACTCATAACTGTTGGCGTTCAAACTACAATTCCCATAAGCCCCCCACAGTAACGAGATGGACTCTTGCTCTAATCACTGATGAATTAAAACATGGTTTTCCTGTCAACATAGGCTGTTGTTGTTTGGACTGCAGAACCAGTTTTATTAGGTTTCTGTTGACTTGGGAGTTTTGTATCTTTCATTTCAGAAATAAGTGCAATGTTACAAAAACATTTCTTTCATTTATATAACAAGATCACATGAGGATGAAATAGAAGAGCCTGCTTAACCATAGGCTGCATAAAGGTTGCAACCCATAAATCTCTTATCTGGCTGACGGAGGATAAAACGTGTGACGTTTGAGTATTCAACACATAGATCTCATGAAAAACAACCACATCGACGCACAGGTAATTCATCAAGGCAGTGTTCATTATGCTTTCGCTTTGTCTTTAGTTATAGCGGCTGCGAGTTGGGCAGGTTGATTGAAAACGTCTGTCATTTGACGGCCATGCGGCGTGGGAGGCCTCCCCTCCCCGGTCTGAGTCTGTGAGAAGGTGGTGTGATTTACAGGTTGACAAACGATGACACAGGGGACCGTCTGTCTGCTGCTGCTGTCTGTGTGCCTGACATCACCTCACTTCTCCCACTCCCTTCCAGATAGTATTAGGTGCTGCAGGGGAGTGTGTGTGTGTGTGTATTTGTGTGTGTATGCGCAAGTGTGCGTTTGTCTGTGTGCGTGTGTGCGCGCATGTGTGTATGTGCATTTTTCTGCATTTGTGTGCGTGCACGTGTGCATGTGCATTTTTGTGTGCGTGTGTGTGTGCGTGCGTGGCCGTGTGTCTGCGCATGAGCCTACAACATGCTTGCTGATGCGTGTCGTGTCCATTGTTGGACCTACTGCCCAGACTTTCAAGTGCTAGTGCAACGTGCCACTACTGTTGAAAAAGCCTGGCACTGATCAATATTATAGAACTTGACCTTTTCTCCTGTCAGGTTTCATTGCGAACAGATGACCACATGTATTTGCGCCGCATACTAACCGCCCGCGCTCGACCTCCCCTCAAATTACAGGACACGTGTCGAAAGATCATCAATTTTCCAGTAATCAGAGCAAGGAACCAAATCATTTCCTTTTGAATGCAAGAGTGCAAGAGGACAGTGAATGCACTTCAGGCGTAAGCAGCGCTGCCTGAGAGGGGGATATTTGAACCCTGGCATGTCAGAAATTGGCAGCTCTGAATTGGGTGAATTAAGAGGCTTGCGGGTCAGCCGGGATTGAGGTCAGAAACCACAAGGTTACTTAGATTTCCCAATTAAGTGTATTTATAAGTCCATCTGGCTGGGATGAATTGTTGAAATCTGAGCCGTTTGAGGTAAAGGGGTTTTAGTGGGCCAATTGTTAAGTGAATGAACCGAATGAGCTCCAAAAAACGTCTTCTTCAGAGTTTAAACTGTTATTATTTATTATTAATAATATTTATTATTATTATTTTAAATCAAAAGAGGAAGAACACGTCTTTCTGGGTTCCGGACATGGAAACGGTGTGTGAATTGAGGCAACAATTACAGCGAGACAAACCTTTTTTGGGACCACTGATGAGGCGATACAACATATTCAAAAGAAGAACTCTAAATATCAAACTCATTTTGGTCAATCGCCGGCTTTGATCCACAACTCTTTGTGTGTATAATGGCACGTCTTTCTGTCTCCGCCAGAATCGCAGGCCTTTCTCACAAGCCATGTTTATAGTCTGTTTCTGTCTCGACAGAGAGTGTATATTTAGTGCAGCACCCCAGGGGGGGTGGCAAGAGAGCATGACTAACGGAAGAGTATACCTGTGGTCAAACTGGCTCTCCCTTCTTACTAAGTGATATTTGGTGGATCTTAATGGTGGGAAGGTTTTTACCCAGAGGGGGCTGGAGGACCGGCCTGGGCTCCCGGGACGACGGACCGGCCGCGACGCAGCAGCAGGTGGTCCGCAAGCTCTTCCTGCACAGTTTGGCCACTTTATCCCCGCCGCTTTCCACCGGTCGCCGTCCGTCGGCCGGCCGCCCGGACGACGCCCTCCACTCCCGGCTGTCCCTGGAGGAAGGCGTTCGGGACAGGCCGACGGAGGAGGAGGGGCTGAGGCGCGACGGCTCCCGCCTCTCGTCCAGGTGCAGCGTGAGGGGATGGGCGTTGCTCTGGCCCTGCATGGGACTGAGGTGAAGCGGGGGCCTGGGAGCGGCTCGCAGGCAGCGTATCCCCAGCAGGCTCTGGAAGGCCTTCCTGAACTCCAGGTTGGAGCAGGGGTAGATGATGGGGTTGATGCAGCTGTTGAAGTAGCCCAGCCAGAAGGTGACCTTGAAGACGGTGTCCGACGGCCTGTATTCGGGGAACATGGAGCCTGTGTTGGGCACGAGAGATTAAGAGAGTTGAGTCACAGCGCCGCTCCGGTGACGCAAGTCGCAGAGCAGACAAAGACAAGGAAACAAGTTAAAGAACTCCTGGGTTGACACCTGCGCCCGAATACAATGAGAGCCTAACCGTCTTTATTGCGCTGCATTCGGTTTAAATAGGAAACAGACACTTGAGCAGAGGCTTTTCAGAAAGACGTGGGTTTGTTGCATGGGTCTCACTTTGAATGGCTCATGCAATCTCACACTGTAAACTGAAATCCACTAAAACACGCTGTTGATGAATTGCTTTGCTTTTCAGTATTGGAAGGAATCACAGTGCTGAAAAAGTGTGATCACATTTATAATTAAAACATGACCAATTTGATTAACTGGCAGACTATATGTACTGTGGGCTCCATTGGCATCGTAAATGCAGGTGACTGCTCGCATATCCAGTGGCTGCCAGATGGTACATTCAAATCATTACACGCCCGACTCGGTGGAGGGCAGCGAAATTGAGCATCTATCTTAGAGGGGCTCGGAGCTCGTCTCATGAAATTATTTATTGGGGCGGCCATCGGAGACAGCCGAACGTAGGCCCCTTGAAAGATGACATTGTGGGGTGAAGATGGATAGTGTGAAGAGGTGAAGAGTTTGAGGGCAAATGATTTTTACGCCTGGCTGTACAAGTCATCCATTTCATCCCCCATGGCGCCCAAAACAACGGTTCTATTATTGGTTCTGCGCTTGATTGATTTGTGTTTTCTGAGAATAAACTGACGTTTTTATTGCAGGTGACACATAAGCGTGTTACTGTATAAAATGAAAAGTCAATATCTCACTGTTGGAAAACGCAAAATCTCCAAAACCGATGCGTTATATTGTCAATCAATGTTTTGATTTACTGTATGTTGGATTAACGCAACAAGATTACAGTAGATTCTCAATTTTATAATATTTATCATATGATTAAATGTTTGGAATCATATGATTTAATTGAATCTTTACCCTTTAAGTCCTTTACTTTTTGTAAATTCCTTAGCAAGACGTTGAGGGAAGATCAGAGAAACGCAATCTCAAAACATTTCCATGGCTTCTTTTCATCTTAGGAAAAAGAAATCCTACTAATCCTGCTTCATCCATGTCAAATAATAATACAACTTAG
>JAOPHQ010004836.1:0-10000 GCA_030340625.1 Merluccius polli
TTTCATCATGCATGTGGAGGTGGATGTAAGTCTAACGTTGACTCAGGAGGCGGTTTTGTAAAACCACGTTTTAAGTGACAAACTGATTTGGCACAATTCAATTACATGAAGGATATTTAAAACATGTTGCTTTGCAAGAAGCCTCGTCGTCAAGTCATTTTGTATTTTTTGAAATGTACTTTATTTTATTGCACGCATTTCACATATTAGTTAATTACAGAAATATATCAAAACAATACATGTGTGCGTATCTTTGACAAGTTGTTTCCGCCATGTTTCTTCCAGGCTGGTTCCACCGCTAAACCGTCCGTGTTGCAGGCCTGCTGGGAGTGCAGGCCCTGCTTGGTGTGTGCAGTGCAGGCCTGCTGGGTGTGTGCAGGCCTGCTGGGGGGTGCAGGCCTGCTTGGTGTGTGCAGGCCTGCTGGGGGTGCAGGCCTGCTTGGTGTGTGCAGGCCTGCTGGGGTCACCTTGTGGGGAAATTACAGTGGGCTTGGAAGGAAGCAACTTGAGGGTAACATGGCTTTAACGGTATGGACCCTTTAAGTAGGGCCAGCACTCTGATGAAAACAAACAAATAATACAAATATATTAATGTAAAAACGATCTAGTGAATTTACATTGATGCCATGTGTTTTGAGACAAAGACAAAAAAAATACATCTTTCAGGCAGATTTTGTCTTTGGATTTTCTTTTTCTGAACTGACTAGCAAATATTTGTCGGTAATGCTTCTCATAGAAATGCAACAGGTCTGTTTAAACCTTTCGCACATTTTAAAGGTCAGTCTTATTCTCATTGAGTCTGGTAGCCCAAGATCTTGCATAAAAAGTTAACTTCAGAAGCTTCTAGACGGACCAATGCCCTGGGTGGTTTGTTATCAAGCAGTATTGTCATTTGACAATGTGTCCCATGAAATACTGTATGTAAATGTAAGATAAAGTTATTAAATACTAGTGGTCAGTGGCGCAAAAAATGGGTATGCGCTGTATGTGGCGCATGGGGGCGCCGCACCAGGGGGGCGCCCCCGTCAACAATCGCGCAGCACCCCCCCCCCCCCCCCCCCCCGTCAACAATCGCGTAGCACCCCCCCCCGTCAACAACCGCGCACCCCGTAATGTTTATGGGGGGCGTCAAAATTGTTGCTGCATACCCCCCTGACACTGGGTAGTTGCACCCCTGCTAGTGGAAATGTCATGGCAAGAATAAAAAGCAATCGCCTTAACCAGAATTCGCGTAACATTATTTGAAATATTTGTGTTACCACTCAAGATGTAGCTTTTATAATTCATATTTGTTGTTTTTATCTAAAAGTAGTCGACTAATGGTAGAGGCACAAATGCTTGTATTGTATCTCTTTGTACTCCGTTTGATTTCATTGCAAGGTACCACTACATATTTAAAGTCAACTTGATACAAAAATATTGGTTATATTGATTGTAATGAATACATAAGACAGCATAAATGATGAAACAAATGGTACTGATACTTGTGCGTGATTGATGTAAGTTGTAACATGGAATGTGTCATTCAATCTCTCAAACTTTCTTTGGCAAAACCTGACCTGGATGGCTCTATGGAAATGTGTAACAAAAACTGCCCTCCTAAAACTTGAGATTTGAACAAATATCAGTTTGTGAGATTGGATGATGGGGCGCTGACCTCTTAACGCCCCTGCCCGAGAATTCCTTCAACAAGAGCGAACAATAACAGCTTAGCAGAGCTGTTAGCATGGCTGCTATCCCTCCAGCTAGTAGTCGGCATCACCTATTTAAAAACAGAAAACATCGCTTTCTGTGCAGTGCACTGTTTACATTTTCTCCGAAGACTGTGGCCCTTCAGGGAGGTTGTTGCCATGGGCCTCAGTATTGGCCTCCAACCAGGTGCACCGGTAGACCAGCCAGCCACCCGGCCATCTTGTCTGTCCCATTCGATGGCCAACTCCGACCCAACGGGTGTTCCTCCTCAGTGGGGTTTGGGAACGTGTCCGTCCACATAGAAGTTCCTGGTGACAGTGGGCAGGGTCAGCTCCATGCCCTCCATCTCCCGAGTGAGAATGATCTGGCATCCAAGTCGGGAGTTCTCCTGAAGCATGGGGGCCATATCCAGCATGTCATCTTCCCTGGAGGAAGGAAAGGGGCCATATCGTGTTAGCTTTCCATAACGGTGAGAGGCGAGGTTTAAAGCCATGTGACCATCTTAACTAAAGGTATAGTCAGCGATCCTAATCTAATACTGTCAAATTCTGCAAACTTACGACCCGCTGTCTGTTCTGTGTGCACTGGTGTTTATACACACTGTAAAGGGGAAACAATCAAAGTGGCTCGGACCGAGCCATTCCAGCCAATCGGTGGGATGGGGTGTATTTGTTTTGGTGATGAGCTAATATCAACCATCTTAACCCCAGAGTTGCTGACTATACCTTAAATGTGGTGTCCAACATAGAATTTCTTATTGGAATGTCTTTAATTTATCCAATTTTAGGCATTGCTGGGGAAAAGTTAGCCCCATGTGCTCTGTACAAACACACGTCACGCTACAGCGCCACATTCCTGATGCCATAGTGGGTCGATGAGGACGAAACAACATTCGTCTTCAACTATTCATTGCATCAGATATTTGAAATTACCCACTGTACTCACGCATGTCCTTATGAATAACAGCATATCAATAGCAAGTGTTTTAATCCACTTGTGTCGCTCCATCAGTTTAATCAACCATTGATTCTCAGCGTATCACTGCGTTATTCATAAGGACACGTGTGTGTGTGTACGGTAGGTAATTTCAAATAGCTGATTCCACATTAGGAAGTAGTTGAAAAGACAAATGGTTTGGTCCCGTTCAGATGCTGTAGCATCAGAACGCGACCCCATAATGTGACGCATGTTCATACGGAGCGCGGGGAAACATATGGGGCTCGGGGAAAACTCATCTAATTTCCCAGAGAAAGAACCCATGGCAACAGTGGGACACATCAAATCGAACTCACCTTTCATGGGGCTCTGGCAGCTTGTCAAGATAATCATCGCTCACATAGACATGACACGTTGAGCAAGCTAGAGAGGCCTCGCATGCTCCTGTTGGATGAAGGGAGAGTTTATTACACTTGTGTTGAGTAAAGATAGTCTATTCCTTTAAGAAATGGGTAGAAAGAACCAAAATAGACATTTTAAATAGTTGAACGAACGAAGAGAAGTAATATCCAGTATGTCGTATGAGCATGTAAAGCTCATTTATCATGGGAATACGATAGCCATTGGTTGCAACTTTGACCTGTTACAGGCACCAATCCCAATAGAGCGCCAGTATATAGTTATAGTGTATGATATAATGATATATAGTATGAGAGAAAAATAGAATATTATACAGTGAAAGCCATTGTAAAGACTTCAGCGCTTACCTTCAAGTTCAATCCCATTCCTATGAGCCAGGTACAGCACGTTGTCTCCAACCTTGGCCCGGACGGGTATCCTCCGGCCGGAGCGGTCCACGTACACCACGTTGACCCTGAACAGCAACACCATCATTAGGCCCTGTCTCTCTCTCAGGTCCACGATAAGGGACCACAGACCTGGGACCATAGACCTGCTTGTAGTAGACTACCTGTAGCATGCTTTCCCCCCCTGATCCATACTTTTAGGCAAAGTTAATGTTTCGACAGCTGATATTATTATCACGATCCACTGGAGCTACTATAGCTCCAGTGGAAAAAACGGAAGTATACATTACTATTCAATACGACACTTATGTACAAAGTCTTAACACTATAATTTCTATAGTACGTATAGTCCCACTAACTGTGTACCAGTACTTTACTTACACGTCCTCAGGGTCCTCTGAGTCGGAGGTCCCCACGTCGCCATGACGGACACCTTAGGGGGAGAAGCAACCAGATAATAATAAGTCGTCTTGGTTTCACAGAGAGACAGGAGGACATTACCAGCAAGTCGCCTTAGCAACGGTATATGAACACGTTAACAAGTGGTCGTGGAGATTTGCGTAGTGAGTTCTGGCCATTGAACAGCATAGCGACATGTATGTATAACGACACCATCACCATGACTCGGCGCAACGGGATGCTTAGTGCGCACCACTAAAGTGTTGCATCTGTGTTGCCGCTACTCACTCATGGTGGTCTGCAACTGCCGATTCAGGGTCCGAAATTCACCGGGCGACCCTCCCCTCGACAGGTTGGAGAAACCGTTCACACAGCTGTTTAACCTGTAGAAAGGACACGCACTGCAGTCCCGTATGACTCTCGAAAGTCTGAAAGTCAGCCCCATGCTAGACCGCACAGCAGTGGAAGCCGCCATTATACTGTTGTGGTCACGTGTGTGGATTCGGCCAATAGGGAAGGCGCATTTTGTTGACACCGTCTTCAGCTGCGGTGCAGTGTTTTCGCCACCAGGTGGTGCTGCACACTAGGTCGCAACGCATTCAATGACCGCTGTTTCTCTATAAATGGCACACTTTCCTGTGTTTTTTTCCCTGTGTTTTGAAACATGATGGGGAGGTGAGGATAACTTATGTTGGCTGAAAGTGAAACGAGATGCAATGCGTTGTCTTTAAACTTGGCGTCGACTTTTATAGAGGATTTCAACTGATTTGAAAGAGGCAGCCTGTTTCAACCTGATGTGATTTATGAGCTTCAGTGACTGTAAAACAAACTATGAGCTCACCCATGGAGATTACACACACACACACACACACACACACACACACACACACACAACCCTCTCTCTCCATACATATAACACATAACAATGTTTTGTGTGCTAAGGAAGTGTTTAAATTGGCCTAGGGACATGTACCTATCCCCATTTGGCCTTGTAGAAGCCCAGCTCCTAAGATGGCCATAAATGGCTTGACCAGGTCTCCCTCTGCTTTCCTTTGATTGGACGCTGTAAGGCAAGATCACCTCTGTGGCGCAGTCGAAGGAGCTGTTGACTATCAGTTCTGGAGACCTGAGTTCAAATCCTGCCAAGCATGCTCTCCTTGGATCATTCTGCTAAATGATTACATTCAGTACGCCCTGGAGTCCCATAATGAGCTACACATGCAGGCACTTGCATTGAACCACATGAGGGGACACACACACTCACACACCAATGTGTGCTTCGTGGGACAGCTTACCTGTGTGTCTGTGTGATCAGTTAAGTCTTGCAAGAATCCCTCTGGTCTCTGCAGCTGCTAGGTGTGTGTGTGTGTGTGTGTGTGTGTGTGTGTGTTGAAGGTCATTCCTTGCTTGACGTTTAACTGTGCAGCCCCTAGCTGTTTCTCCAGGCTCCTATGGTCTGTGTAACTGGATATCTCATGTAGAGTTGTAAGGGGCCATTTCAAAATAGTTACTTGATAGGTGTTAGGGTGTAACAAAGTTCCCTTCCAAGTAAATATTTCACATAAAAACCTTTTTTGCAAGGTTTGCAAGAACAATACCACAATAAATACTCTGTAGTCATATTCTATCAGGTCTTGACTTGTGACTTCTGATAAGTGAAACGAAAATTGTGCAATTCTCCAGACTCAAAATAATGAGTGTAAAGGAGTGATTCTCACTCATACAACCACAGCATGTCTGGTACAAAAGATAATTGCTCTTGATGGCTTTGATGAAAATTGTCAACATAAGCATCAGACACCAGAAAATCTACGTCAATTCCTGTATTCCCACAATTGTATAAATGTCTCATCTAACAATTTGCTTCTCAGATGAGACACAATTGAGGACATGTTTATGAGCTGAGATCTGAGACACACAGGACCTGGACCAGACATGTATGAACACACCGCTGCCTTCAGCCATATCTCTCTCTATCAACTCTCTCATGCTGTCTGTGTATCTTGGGATTTATAGCGTTATGAATTATATGTTTTATATGCAAACCTGTGAATGTGTGTACTTTCTCAATGTTTGCATCATGTGTGTATCTGTGGTTGTGTGCGTTTGTGTGTATATGATTTAATTTTCTATTTGACTTTAGTGTTGTGCGTGGGTGTGTATAACTTTATGTATCTGTGTGTGTGTGTGTGTGTGTGTGTGTGTGTGTACTGTGTTTGGGCAAGGAGTACCTTTGTTTTGTCTATGTGTGTGTGGGTATGAGGGTATTTGTCAGGCTAGGTATTTCTGGTTGCCTTTGTAGATGTTTGCATGTATGCATTTGCATTGCAAATTGCATTTGTCTGGATTTGTGTGTGTGTGTGTGTGTGTGTGTACACTGTTATATAGGTGTATGTTGCTTTTGTGGTGTGTGTGTGTGTGTGTGTGTGTGTCTGTGTATGTGTAGGCACCAGGCACGTACAGACGGGGGGGCTATGGGTGGCCGAGCCCCTGCCCTTTTCCCTCTGAAGGACCAAAGTGCCCTTTTGAGTGGTCATTTAAATTTTCAATGCTTTGTAAATGCCCCCCCCCCCCCGTCAACAATCGCGCAACTATATACCTCCGGTAGCACCCCCCCCACCCAGGGTGCGAGTTACGGGGGAGCTGGGGGAGCCATGGCTCCCCTAGTGGCCACCTGAGCTCCCCTGGAAAAATGGTTTGTGTTTTTTTGGGGGAGCTCTAAAATATTGATATGATTGCCAAATACACTGGCGTAACTATCGACGGTGCAACCAGACGCCGGGGGGGCCCCATGAAGGAAGAAAAAAAAACAATCCGTGCCCCCCCGTCAACACTCGCGCAGCCCCGTCAACAATCGCGCAGCACCCTCCCCGCGGCTCCCCCGGGGACCGTGGTATAATTCGCACACTGCCCCCACCCCCCCGCTCAACAATCGCGCAAAACAGAAATCCTCCGGTAGCACCCCCCCCCCCCTTGTTTCATTTTAAGTTGTAAATTTAAGTTAAATTGTTGATTTAGTATTTGAAGTGTTTGAAAAAGCGTAATTCAGTATTTAAAATAAAAATGACATATATTGTTAAAAAAAAAATTTTGCATGTGCCCTTTTTTGAATTTGAGCCCCTGCCCCTCAAAGGGTCTCTGCACGGCCCTGGTAGGCACACAGTGGCGTGTGTGTAGGCTGCAGGCACATAGTGGTGTGTGTGTAGGCTGCAGAGGTATGTATGATGATATGTTGTTTTGCAAGCAGTGTGAGGACTCCTCTCTCCCCTGGTGACTCACACACATACACACACAAACAAACCTCTAAGAGTAACTCATCAGGAACAGGTTGATATTTCGCTCCTAGTAGTTGTGTGTGTTGAGACCCGCGCTTCACACCCACATCACGTAGCAGCGAAATCTGCAGAGGAGTAGCTGCTGAGACCAACTCATGCTGGGAATCTGGGGCCTTTCTAGGCAATGTCTGGTCAAGCACGAGCGCACGTACTTGGGTGTGGCGCACATTTGTACGATGTCATAACACTTGTGCTTAAGAATTTATTGGGCGGTTGTTTGCATCTTTCTTCACACAAACACACAACTCGTAAGAGTTGCCAAGCGGGAAGGAGTTTATTTGCGTTTGAAGTCTGCTTGTGGTTTTAGAGTTTTGACTCAGTTGGGAGTTACTACTGTCTGGCCTGTGATGGACAGTGTTGACCCCTAAGATTTGACCTTTGACACCAGATAAAGAAAGGTAGTGGGGAAAGGTCAAAGACGTGGGGGGGGGGGGGGGGGGGGGTCAATGGGGTGCAGCGAGTCATGTCAACAAACCCCGACACGGCAAGGAAGTCAGAGTTCTAGGTCCAAAGAAATGTTTTGTTGTTGTTTTTCCTGCTAGCTGTCAATAACTATTCAGCAAATAAAATAGGTATACCGACACCTATCCCCACAGTTCGCTGCAATAATTTGGATTCCCTTCATCACTCTGAAGACATTTAGATGAAATTATTTGATATAAATAGCAACAGCTGAATGCATAATAAAATATCTGTCAACCAAAACATTAAACGTTTACATTTCTTTTAGTCGTTTAGTCAAGTAAAACAAGTAGACACTTAGTTGGAAACTTGACACCCTGTAGGGAGTACAGCACCATAAGAAAACGACTGGCCTTCACCCGTTGTCATGACGACAGTGTGATTGATAGACTCTGTGAGAGTGTGGATCACTGCCTCTTCCCTACGATGACAGAACAAGATGTGGGGAAGGAAGGAGTATGTCTTTGTAATGTCTGTCTGACAATGAGATATCAATATGTAAACAGATGTGCATGCACGTGTATGCACACACATCCAAAATGCATTCACAGAAATCCTTTTTACATACCTAAGTATGTGCACACACACAAAACCGTCCAAATAATTAAAAAAACGATTCCCAGAATAGCTTTCTTTTGTAAAATTGGATGGATATGTGTGTTGGTGGACATATGTGCAAGTGTGTCTGTGTGCATGTGTGTGCGTGTCTATGTGTGTGCATGTGTGTGTGTGCACACATGTGCTTGTGTGTGTGTGTGTGTGTGTGTCATTAACAAGCATTGACAAAAGCCTTTTCATTTATTAAACAGGAAATTATTAAGTAGCCCTGTTGAATCAACAGCATTAACAAAAAAACAATATTTCAGATGCATAAACCCTGATGCTAATTAAGATGTAATTTCCTCCACTAGACAAAACAACCATTGAGGGACTTTGCATTCAGCCTGAGGGCCCGAACACGCTCAGCTGGGGGCCGCTGCTTGCAGTTGACCCCTTTAAATCCAAACTGGCCCTTTGGCTGAATGTTTAAAAATAGTAAAAAAGTGAAATATCTCTCTGGGGAAGTAAAAGGTGTTAATAACATGAGAGACAGACTTTGTTTTCATTGAATTGAAACAGAGAACATTTCACCGCAGACATAAATTATCTCCGTTTAGAAAAAAACAACACAATAAAATACTTTAATGCTCATTCATTTAAAACTAGTATAAACAAACCCATTATTTTTAAAGCAGCCAGAGAAGACTTGATGGATACAAGGAATAGTGAACACAGAGTCCAGCTGAGCAGTAATATTTCCCTGAGCAGCAGGACACAGCTATACCAACACACACACACGCACGCACGCGCACACACACACACACACACACACACACACACACACACACACACACACACACACACACACACACACACACACACACACACACACACACACACACACACACACACCGGCACTGGGCCTCATTTGTCTGCTTGGCAAAATAACATGGAAATGCTCCACATAGTAACTTCAACTGTCTCCTTTGTTCAAGTCTGTTCTTGTGCAGACCATTCAAAATAAATGTCATTTTTTTAGTTTTTTTGGTTTTTTCTACCCCTGATGCTCAGTTCACAATGGCCAGTGGCCTCTTCTCCTTTAAACCACAGTCTTCTGTAGTTCCACATAAGGGGAACATATAAGACATCTCAATGACTGAAGCTTCAGCTAAATGTCATTAAACTGACACCGATCGAGAATAACTCCATATGTGTGCTATTGTCAATGATGCCTTGATGCCCCCGTAACCTTGATTACGTAAATTAATCTCTCCTCAGGGACCATCACTCAGTCAGTACTGTGTTGATGAAGCCACATTCAACAGGGCTTCTCTGCTTTTACTGGCACATCTCATATCTCATCTCTCATCTCTCAGTCGCTCTCTCTCTCTCTCTCTCTCTCTCTCTGTCTCCCAATTCAATTCAATTGAACTCAGTTGGTTTTATTAGCAGGACATAATAATACGTGTCATTAAAGCAAAGCAAATTAATTAACCAATTAACAATAATAACACTGATAATAATAGGTAAATAAACATAAGAAATAACAATTAATTAGTTAATTAATTAATCAATCATTAAACAAGTAGGAAAAGGAAGAGACTGTTGATGCTAATTTGTGGCATGCAGTGACATTCTCTCTCTCTCCTCTTCATAATGGAAGCCATTGAGGTTATTTAGTGCCACCAACAGTGGCTGATTGAGTGTATACACATATATATATATATATCTGTATATAGTAAGTATATGTATAGAAATACATGGTAATGTTAATATTCACACACACACACACACACACACACACACACACACACACACACACATACACAC
>JAOPHQ010004836.1:15000-87500 GCA_030340625.1 Merluccius polli
AGTCAGACCCACCAGTCCATTGCTGAATAGTACATCAATCAAATGAATAGGAATGATGAAACAAACTACTAAAAATGTTTTTAGAAGACCTCACGATGCTACATCGGTGCTGTTAGCCAGCAGCTCAGCTAACGATATATGTAAGTAAATCTGTCGCACCAGATTTTGACATTTAAAAGCCATTAGGGCTTCTAGCACTGAATTTTTTCACATTGAAATTATGTATCTGAAAGTTTTGCCTCTGAATTCAAGCCAATCAAGTTACGCTCTCTCTTGTTGCCAGGTCAGCTAACCTCGCGTCACCAGGCTCTCTCTGTGGAGAAGAGCCTGGGCCCTCATTTATCAACATTGTGTATGAAGAAATCTGTGCGTAAACCAATGCGTATGCAGTTTTTCGACAAAACGTGGCTCGGCTTGTAAATGTGCATATGCACAAGGTCTGACCATGCGTACACACAGCAAGCGGTAGACTGAATAGGAAAAGCACCAAAAAGAAATTACAAACATGACCAGTTAATGCTTTTGACCAATTTATACAAATACAATGTCCCCCCAGAAAGTAACCTGAGTTTTATTGATACAATCGATGTAGTCCTTTGCCTAAAGTAGGCCTATACAATAATTGTATCAAGTATGATTCGATATAAGATAATTCGACTATGTTGCATATTACTAACTGAAGTCAGGTGTGTGCATCAAATAGCTGATATCATGTTGTTGTGGTAGAGGATGTGGTGGGGGCTGATCTAGCGTTGTTAGAGGAAATGGTGAGGGCTGCAGGCTGCATAAGAAGTGAATGTTTTGTCAGACAACACAACTTATTGCGGTGTCCAAGTCCTCTCCACCCTCAGGTTTTTCGCTACTCACCATCACCATCAGACAGTGAATTAAATTACGTAAACAGAAATGCACTTGCCAATGATGCTGGCGACCTACATCTCTAGAGGACTCGGTCAGCCTCAGCCCCACCAGGCCAGTGTCGCACTAATAAGCGAACACTATTCTATAGCGCTTGATTTTAGAACCTCTGATTGGCTACTGTGTGGGGGAGAGGGACACTCGCTCCCATGCCACATTATCAGTTTTAGAAGACAGCAGAAAGTGAAGTGTCCCCTACTTTGATTAGAAGAAGTGTCCCCTACTTTGATTAAACTTCTGTTACAAGAACTTATATTTCACTATGTGATAGGCCTACTTTTATTTTATTTATTTATTCTTTGGAATTTCCCATTAACTTTTCCATTTCATTCAACTATTTAATCTAATCTATTTCCAGTTTGTCATATTCATTCACACATTTCCCGTGGTGTTAAAGGGGATGTTTTGTGACCATTTATGGTTATTTATTGGCCGTAAATATATAGTAAAGATGAGCTAAGCGGGCAGGAGCAAGGATTTAGAATGACCAGTATTTATCAAAGGAAATTGGGCACCGGTGTGCGTACAACAAGCATAATAGCGCTTGATAAATGAGGGCCCAGGCTCTTCTCCACAGAGAGAACATGGTGATACGAGGTTAGCTGACCCGGCAACAAGAAAGCGTAACTTGATTGGCTGGATGTTGGTTCAGTTTGAGACAGAATCGATTGCTTATCTTTGGTATCCCAGGTGCTGTGTCTGAATTTTTAACTCGCATTTTGAGATCTGAATTTGACCCATCGAATTTGAGCAACATGAATATATACTATTTAAAATGTTTAAAACTTGATTTTTTTATTCTGAATTTGTGAAGATTGAAAAATAAAAGTGAAAATTATTGAAAATTTGAAGAGTTGAATTCAGAGGCAAAAAATTCAGATTCACTGCAAGAAATTCAATGGCTTTTAAATAAAAAAATCTGGTGAGACAGATTTACTTCCATAACGATAGCCCAGTACCTGCGCCTGCTACTTCCTCCACCCCAGTCAGAGAGGATGCCGACAGAGATGCCCCTTCGACTACAACTTCGAATGAAGCACTTTTTAATAGCAGGACCTTGTCAATTATGTTAATTACAAGTATTTTAATTACATATGTTAATTGCCTGTTACTGTATGTCATGGGAGAAATAGTCAGTCACACATTGTCTGCCTGGACTGCCAGCCCAACATATATTTTTTGATTATATTTTTTGAATGTTTGTTAAAAATAAACCCAATAAACCTATCAAATGTAAGCTACACTTTCACAAGCACACAGTTTGGTCCAATTTAAGCCTGAACTGTCAGTTTATGTCACCATTAGCTTTTTTTGCCATTTCCCAGTTATTTGCCATGCTATTATCAAATGTTATATATCCCCAGAATCAGCACAACCTCTGCTATCCATTGGTGCCACTCAATAAGATGTTCCATACTGTAAAATATAAGAAATATGGTAATGCATGTAGAAAAACACAAAACACTTTCTTAATTTTTTATCATAAACACACAAATATGAAATAGAAATCTCTTGATGTACAAAATACCCATTAGGGATTAAAAATGCCCCACAACTGTTTAGATGTGCTTTTTATGAGGCCTGTCCAACAGGCGTTTTTCATCTTTGATCCATACCACTAGCTCTGGTATGTGTCATGGTAATTTCTGTCCAAAATTACAAACAGTGGCACTGACATGCCATGCAGATAAAGGGGAAACTTGTGTACAGTGTGTGCTTCAGTCTTCCCTATGGCCTAATGTGAGTTTTTTTAATGTGTGACAGGCGGGTCGGGAACTGCATCCAGGGGTTGACTGTGCTGCTCTGAGGGAGATGGAGACGGAAGAGGAGGTCTCTGGCCACTGCACAACCTGCTTTGTCCAAGGGTTGACTTCATGGACAATGAAATGCAATTGAAATAAAAATAAATATCTATGCAAGCTAATGCAAATGTCTTGAGTAGAATGTGCATTACTTCTGCTCAGGTTAGCTCTATAACTATAGCAATAACTATAGGCATGCTGTGGTACCCCGAGCTTCCCTCGTGGCCCCACTGTGGCAAGCCACGGGAGAAAGCAATGGGGAAGAGTAATACACGGGGTGTATTTACCGAGGTGCGCCTTGGGGGGGCAGTAAGCCTCGGGAGCGACCCGTGGAACAAGCGGCAGGTGAGACCAATTGGGATAATGGGGCGGCCATTTTAAAAGGCGGCCATTTTAGATTGCCGCGAGAGTGTGGGAGAGAGCCCGAGTGTGAAGCTGTGTGCTTAGTGGGAGAGAGCTGTGTGCCATAAGTTAGAGAGCTGTGTGCCTGTACGTTAGTTTGTTTCTGCCCAGACCCCGAGGTTACCGTACGGACGGCCGGGAGGAGATACCCCGAGGTTACCGCACGGACGGTCGGGAGGAGATACCCCGAGGTTACCGCACGGACGGCCGGGAGGAGATACCCCGAGGTTACCGTACGGACGGCCGGGAGGAGATACCCCGAGGTTACCGCACGGACGGCCGGGAGGAGATACCCCGAGGTTACCGTATCGACGGCCGGGAGGAGATACCCCGAGGTTACCGTATTGACGGCCGGGAGGAGACCAGGGGCGGATAGCCGCTACGGGACGACGACCGGAGATCGACCGACGACGAGCTCCGGCCCCAACCCCCTTATTCCCCACAGTCTTTACTTACTGCTAATAAAAAGGAAAAAGACTGTGATCGTGTCCCCTGTTTCCTGCGTCAACGGGTCCAGAGTGAGAGTGGAGGCTCACATATGGTGGAGAACGAGGGCTGGAAGACATCAACCGCTACCGGGAACCAGAGACAACAGGATGGATCCGGCGCTAACAGACGCCATTGCCACAATGGTGAGAAGCCAACAGGGGCTCCACGAGATGGTGGCCAGGTCTCAGCAAGCCTTGCAAGAGGCGATGGCCCAGCTGGCAGTTCAGACCGCGAGATCGACCGCCGACAAGTCGTTAACAAAGCTGACCGCAGACGACGATGTAGAGGCGTACCTGGAACTCTTTGAAAGAGTCGCCACCCGGGAGGGGTGGCCACAGGAGAGCTGGGCCCACACGCTGGCACCCTTTCTCACCGGCGAGGCACAGCAGGCGTGCCGCGACCTATCTCCGAGGGAGGCGGCCAACTACGGCGAGTTGCGGACGGCCATTTTAGCTCGCTATGGCTTCAGCTTACCCGCAAGGGCCCTGCAGGTTCACCAGTGGACCTTCGACCCCACGCTACCCGCTCGCGCCCAGGTCAAGGGACTACAAAGGTTAGTCCGAGTATGGCTGACCGAGGGCGAGGGACCCCCACCGATCGAGCGAGTAGCGATAGATACCTGCATACGGGCCTTACCACACGAGATAAAAAGGTATGTGGCACAACAGGGCATACCCGATATCGAACACTTGATTGGGCTCTTGGAAAACCATAGGGTTACCCAGGAACTATTACAACCCACGAGCCAGGGTAGGACGGAGCGGCTCACCAGACCGAGACCAGGAGGAACCCCCTTTCACGGACGGGAGGGCATCGGCCGGGAGGGACGGATATCCCGGGCCAACGATCGCCCTCCCTGGAACCCCGGCGAGAGACGGTGCTTCCGGTGCGGCCAGAAGGGACACCTGATACGGGATTGCCCCGGGAAGGACGAGCCCATGCCGTCGGCGAGCTCCGCACTTGTGGGGACCTCGTGTGGGTGCCTCCACGGCTCCTGGGGAGCGGCCTTCGAGGCAACAGCCCGGATCCCAGTAACACTGAGCGGGAAGGACACAGAGGCACTCATCGACTCGGGGAGCGTGGTGACCCTGGTTCGACCGGAGTTCGCAGGGGAGACCCAGGGCCCACCCATAACGGTGGGATGCGTCCATGGGGACGTACGGGAGTACCCCACCAGTCTGGTACGCATCCGGTCCACTAGAGGAACGGTACCCACCCGGGTGGGGTTGGTACCCGGACTGCCCGTACCGGTTTTGATCGGCCGGGATTGCCCTCTGTTCGAGAGGTTCTGGGACGGACCCCAGGCAGAGCGACCCGTACGAAGCCGAGGACCAGGTCGCCGATCTAGGACGATACGACCGGCCTGCGCTGCACCCACGGACGACGGGACGACAGGAAGCCCAGACGAGGACAACGAGGAGCCCCGCCGAACCCGGTCCCGACAGACCCCCCGGTCCCCACCGCCAGAAGCGGCAGCTAGACGGGACGACGGGTCAGGAGAGGGACTCACCGACTTCCTCCGATGCCCGGAGGCAGACACCGGGGGCAACATGGAGTTTAGCCGGGAGCAGAGGGAGGCACCGAACCTGGCCCATGCATGGGGAGGGGCCATCCTGGAAGGAGAGGATCCCGAACGGGTGAGTGCCATACCTATACCACGATTTGAAGTGAGAAATGGACTGCTATATAGGGTGATCCGTAAGCAGGACAATGTGATATATCAACTAATCGTGCCAAATCCCTATGTGTCGAGGGTACTGTACCTAGCGCACTCCCATATCCTGGGCGGCCATTTAGGCGGAGAGAAAACCTACGAGAGGGTGACGGACCGGTTCTACTGGCCGGGGGTGAAGCGGGCGGTCGAAGACTATTGCCGACAGTGCCCCGAATGTCAACTCCACAGCCCCCGGGCCAACTTCCGGAACCCCCTGATCCCGTTGCCGATTATTGAGGTGCCGTTTAGACGCATCGGCATGGACATTGTGGGACCCCTACCGAAGTCCAGCAGGGGACACCGCTATATCCTGGTTATCATGGACTACGCCACCCGTTACCCGGAGGCCATACCCCTGCGGACGGCCACGGGGAAGACGGTGGCCCGGGAATTACTAATGCTGAGCAGTAGGGTAGGTATCCCCGAGGAGATCGTGACCGACCAGGGGTCATGCTTCATGTCCCGGGTGTTGAAAGCCCTATGCCAGCTACTAAAGGTAACGCAAATACGTACATCAGTATATCACCCCCAGACGGACGGTCTCGTGGAGAGGTTTAACAAAACATTAAAACAAATGTTAAGGAAAATGATTGACACTGACGGGAAAGACTGGGATCAGCTAATACCTTACCTACTGTTTTCCATCCGTGAGGTACCGCAGGCGTCCACGGGATTTTCTCCCTTTGAGCTCCTGTACGGGAGAGCACCCCGGGGGATGTTGGACCTGGCCAAGGAGGCCTGGGAGCAACAGCCCACCCGACACACCACCGTCATCAACCACGTCGAACAGATGCACCAAAGGATGAGGAAGGTATGGCCCATGGTCAGGGAACACATGCAGCAGGCACAGGCCGCCCAAGCCCGGCTATATGACAGAGGGGCGCAGGTTCGGGAATTTAAGGGGGGCGACAAAGTAATGATCCTGGTGCCAACCCAAGAATGTAAATTCCTGGCCCGATGGCACGGGCCATATGAGGTCGTGGAGAGGGTGGGGCCGGTCAACTACCGCGTCCGCCAGCCAGGGCGGAGACAGCACACACAGGTATACCACGTAAACCTAATAAAACGATGGCATGAGGCCCAAAATAACCCTGTACCAGTTCTGACAACCCACAGGGGGCCCCCGGACCCTCCCGCTGTACCGCTGGGGGAACAGTTGTCGCCCCACCAGGCCCAGGATCTGAGGGAGCTGGTGAGCCGGAACCGGGATGTGTTCTCTGACCAGCCAGGGAGGACCAATGTCGTGACTCATGACATCATCACGGAGCCGGGGTTAAAGGTACGGCTCCGCCCTTATAGAATACCGGAGGCCCGGAGAGAGGCAATCCGGGAAGAGGTAAGAACCATGCTGCGGATGGACGTGATAGAGGAGTCGCAGAGCTCGTGGTCCAGCCCAATAGTGATTGTACCAAAGCCGGACGGGACCATAAGGTTCTGTAATGACTTTAGAAAACTGAACGAATTGTCAAAATTCGATGCATACCCGATGCCTAGGGTCGACGAGATGTTGGAGCGGCTGGGACCGGCCCGCTTTATTAGCACCCTGGACCTCACCAGGGGATACTGGCAGGTCCCCCTCACCCATCGGGCCAGGGAGAAGACGGCCTTCGCGACCCCAGACGGGTTATTCCAGTACAAGGTACTGCCATTCGGGGTGCATGGGGCACCAGCCACGTTCCAAAGGATGATGGACAAAATATTGAGGCCCCACCGGGACTACGCCGCCGCTTACCTGGATGATATAGTGGTTCAGAGCAACGACTGGCAGTCCCACCTCAAACGCCTGGAGGCGATATTGGGGGCCCTGCGGGAAGCAGGCCTCACGGCGAAAGCTGCCAAGTGTCGGCTGGGGTTGGAAGAGGCAGAGTACCTCGGCTTTACAGTGGGGAGAGGATGGGTTCGTCCCCAAAACGCCAAAGTGGAGGCGATCGCCACCTGGCCCCGACCAACCACAAAAAGACAGGTGAGAACCTTTTTGGGACTGCTGGGGTACTACAGACAATTTGTGCCGAACTTTGCCACCCTAGCAGTCCCCCCTCTTCAACCTTACCAAGAAGGAAGGAAAACGGCACATCGAGTGGACGGAAGAGGCCGAGGCGTCTTTCCAGAAGCTGAAGGACGCCCTGTGCCAGGAGCCCGTCCTAGCCACGGTCGACTTTGACCTACCATTCGTGCTGCAAACCGACGCATCGGACGTCGGCCTGGGGGCAGTCCTGTCTCAGGTGAGGGACCAAATAGAGCAGCCCATCACCTACATCAGCCGTAAGTTACTACAACATGAACAAAACTATTCAACAGTCGAGAAGGAGTGCCTCGCCATCAAATGGGCCGTAGAAAAATTAAGGTACTATTTAACTGGTCGACCATTTAGTCTGGTTACGGACCATGCCCCCCTCAAATGGATGGCCCGTAACAAAGACACGAACGCACGGATAACCCGCTGGTTTTTGGAGTTGCAGGACTACCAATTCAAAGTGGAGCATAGGGCCGGGAAGAAACACGGGAACGCTGACGCCCTGTCTCGCCGAGCCGAGGCCCTATGGTCAGGACCCTGTGGGGAGGGCATGGACTTGAGGGGGAGGGTATGTGGTACCCCGAGCTTCCCTCGTGGCCCCACTGTGGCAAGCCACGGGAGAAAGCAATGGGGAAGAGTAATACACGGGGTGTATTTACCGAGGTGCGCCTTGGGGGGGCAGTAAGCCTCGGGAGCGACCCGTGGAACAAGCGGCAGGTGAGACCAATTGGGATAATGGGGCGGCCATTTTAAAAGGCGGCCATTTTAGATTGCCGCGAGAGTGTGGGAGAGAGCCCGAGTGTGAAGCTGTGTGCTTAGTGGGAGAGAGCTGTGTGCCATAAGTTAGAGAGCTGTGTGCCTGTACGTTAGTTTGTTTCTGCCCAGACCCCGAGGTTACCGTACGGACGGCCGGGAGGAGATACCCCGAGGTTACCGCACGGACGGTCGGGAGGAGATACCCCGAGGTTACCGCACGGACGGTCGGGAGGAGATACCCCGAGGTTACCGCACGGACGGCCGGGAGGAGATACCCCGAGGTTACCGTATCGACGGCCGGGAGGAGATACCCCGAGGTTACCGCACGGACGGCCGGGAGGAGATACCCCGAGGTTACCGTATCGACGGCCGGGAGGAGATACCCCGAGGTTACCGCACGGACGGCCGGGAGGAGATACCCCGAGGTTACCGTATCGACGGCCGGGAGGAGATACCCCGAGGTTACCGCACGGACGGTCGGGAGGAGATACCCCGAGGTTACCGCACGGACGGCCGGGAGGAGATACCCCGAGGTTACCGTACGGACGGCCGGGAGGAGATACCCCGAGGTTACCGCACGGACGGCCGGGAGGAGATACCCCGAGGTTACCGTATCGACGGCCGGGAGGAGATACCCCGAGGTTACCGTATTGACGGCCGGGAGGAGACCAGGGGCGGATAGCCGCTACGGGACGACGACCGGAGATCGACCGACGACGAGCTCCGGCCCCAACCCCCTTATTCCCCACAGTCTTTACTTACTGCTAATAAAAAGGAAAAAGACTGTGATCGTGTCCCCTGTTTCCTGCGTCAACGGGTCCAGAGTGAGAGTGGAGGCTCACAATGCAAACAGAAGAGACATTCAGGTTACCATTCAGGTTTTTTTTTTATTCTTCTCATTCATTTTATCGATCCGCTTACTGACTGAGCAAGCCGTTCGTTTGAGCAGCCATTCACTCAAACTCAGAGTGAGATGAGTAGAAGGTTAAGACATAAGTAGTTAATATAATCCGGAAGATCATGGTTTCTTTACTGTGAAACGGACTGAATTGATTGACATTCCAACGATGCCGGAGTGACTCGAATATGGGCTTATTTTAATGCCATTAAATTTGTATTTGTAAAACAATTTTATACTTTTGTAAATATTTTGTGCATTTGTGCAACAAAAGTTGTGAACTTATAAAACAATTGTGTATTTTGTACTGGTAAAAACAGAGTTGTGCCATACAACTCAATTTACATATGCACAATAGTTTTTTACAACTGCACATCATTTTACTCTCTTAAACTATGAGTGAACAACTTATCAGCAGTTATGTTGCAGCGAGTCAACTTGTACTCATCATGCTTGTCCAGATGTGTTTGATTGACGAATAATCCAGCCAATGATATCATTCCTTTTCATCTAGTGGAGGAGACTGAGCGGATTGGTCTAGACAGAAAAAGGTTGACCCATTTTATAGTACAAATTGACTGGCTGCAACTTTACTGCCAAAAAGAAAAAGTTGTGCACTCGTATTTTAAGCAAATTTTAAAATGATGTGCAGTTGGAAAAAACTATTGTGCACATGTAAAGTTTTACAGCACAACTCCATCTTTTTACCAGTACAAAATATTTTTACAAGTACACAATTGTTATACAAGTTCACAAGTTTTGTTTTACAAATGCAGAAAATATTTTTACAAGTACAAAATTGTTTAAGTACAAACTTAATGGCTGAGCACCGCTGTGTGTGCGCAGCTGAGTTTAATCCTTCAGTGGTAGCACAAGCTCGTTCATACATCTATGGTTATTATTCTATATCTAATTAAAACAAGTGTTTAAATTAAGTCATGACAAGACCAACTGATCGCAAACAGCAGCGCACCTGACATGACCACAGTTACTGACTTGGGACCAGATTAAATTAAATTATTAAATTCATGATTAGATGTTTTGGGCAACTACACAATGTTTAACGTTGGTTAATTATGCCTATTAAAAGCATGGTCTAATTCTTACATGCATATTTCTATCAATAGTACATGACGTGATTCCGTGGTTTATGCAGGCCTATCAGCAGAAATGCTTTTCTCAGAGAAAAGGGTTTAACCGATTACTCATTCTGGTGCCGACTACCAAGCACAGCAAAGACTAGTTGTTTAGTTGCACACATCCACATTTCTTTTCCCAATATGAAGGATATCGCGTAACACTCGGGGAAATATGTGTAAAACATTGTCCAATGTGTACTTTAAAACAAGACTAATCTGAAATAAATTGGCTCTCAACAAGCTATTAAGATTAGGAAACAGAAAAGGGGGAACATGTAACGTCAAACTTTATTCATCATTGCGGATATAGGTGTGCTCCGTCTGTCTGAAACAAACAAAATGTATTAAATGAATCAATCAAGTTTGATAATATAAAACTACGTGCATAGTAGTTCTCAACTGCCTGATTCGTTATTCATTCTTTCATATAATTATAGAATTATAGCATATAATTATAATAATAGCCTATTATTATAGGCTGTAATGGCCATTAAATATTTTGGCCAGTAAAATTAGAATCTTATCGGCCATATTGGCCAGCCAAAAAAATGGCTAGCGAAAACCCTGCTTGGTATACTTGGACTCAAGCGTCTCCCGGTAAACAAATTCCTCCAATTGGCTCATTCACATCAGCTGGTCAAAAGAACTTTTCTGATTGGCTCAAAGCACTTGCGTGAAGGATGACAACGATGACTGTTCGCAACCTAACATGGCTCACTCTAGGTAGTAAGGAAATGTTTTGTGTTTTTCAATCCACATAATTTACATTTTTTGCAATGATTGTGATGAGTAATCAGTCCGTTTGCAACGTTTTAAAAACAAGAAGTCAAATGGGAGTGCCGGGGCTCCTTTAGGCTCAAGAGGGTTTTAAATCTGGTGATTGCTTGGTGGTGATTGATGATTACTGGCTGAGGAAATGAAAAGGCGGAGCTCATTTCCCTATAAGAAAACGCTGAATTGAACAGCGTTATGTTGGCACCAAAACAGCGTAAAATGCGCTGTTTCAGTGGTCAACGCCATTTCAGAGTTTAGGATAAAATGCATAAAAGACTGACTTTAACCACTAAAACAGTGCATTTTATTTATGTAATTAAATACAATGGTGTAAAATGCAGCGTTATGAAAGCTTGAATGCTGAAACGCCGAATTTGACGTCAATTTAAATCAATACATGTCTACAATGAGGCGTAGTTGTGACCCTTTTGGCCTTCCAGATGTGTGTGCGCGTGTGCTTAATTTCAGTTCATTGGGTTCGAACTGTGTGAGGTAAATCACCCTGTTCCTGGGCACAATACCACAAAGGCCACACCCTTAAACCACACTCACTTTCTCACCCTTTCACAATTTCTCACTCTCTCTCTCCCCCCACTCTCTCCAATATCTCTGTACAGGCAGGCCTGGTACAGTCCAAAGCTCTTGGCTTCCTGTTTTTTCCTCTCGAATGAACCTTTGCCTCAGTGTTCCTTTATAACACTTGATATAAAAGAAACAGAGAGAGAGGAAGAGAGAGAGGGGAGGGGGGGTAGAGAGAATACGAAAATAAAGGGGGTGAGGAGGAGAGACATGGAACGATGGAGACAGAAAATGCGAGGGGTAGATAGAAAGAGAAAGGGGGTGAAGAGGGAGTGAGAGTGTGAGAGTGTAGTCCTCCCTTACAGGGAGCCTCTTGCACCCGCCAACCCCAAAGCCACAGAAAATGGGAACAGAGTATGGAGGGAAAAGAGAGCTGGATGGAGGGTGATGTCGGGGTGGTTGGGTGGGTAGAAGGGGCCTATGAAAGCGAGCGTGGATATGAAGGCTATCTTTAATATGTGGGAGCCTTGGGTTTCTGTGGTGGAGGGGTATGGCTCCAGTTGTCTAGCAGAAGGGCCGAACAACAGCCAGTGTGTTTACTCCAGAGAATGTGCATAGTTACCATCGCTCGCGTCATTGGATCTTTACATGACTAGCTGTTGGGTTATATTTTATTTTGAGTCGTCATAATCCATCCATATTGTCCATAAGATACCACCAGCCATGGAAATAAACAACCCTGAAGCTCAAAGCACACTGTGTGCAAAATAATGTTTTCGAATCTTCCCGTCCAAAATATAATTAGGTCCTATACAAAGTGAGCGAAGAAAATACAGCATTGCTACATTCACAATATGTGTGCTTTGCTCCGTTAAAACAATATGATTCCGTTTATTTTTTCGGTTGCGCTACAAATATGAACCAAAATTCAGGCTCTGTGTGCTTTGGGTTTAATGTTGACATAACCTACTAAACCCAGGAACTGGCTTTTCTCCTTGTGGTCATAGCAGTCACAAAGAAGGGTTACCCCTGACCCCATATCCTTTACAAGGAATCTTGAGAATTTTTCTTTGTCAGTTTCTGAAAATGAAATTTATTAGTGAAGAATATACTCAAGAAAACACCTCAAGGGTATGTGTCAGTTGTCCGATGACATGCATGAGTTATACTGTGCATAGTGACATATTTATTGGTTCTGTGCTTCAATAAAAAAGGCTAGACCCCCTGCTGAGAGTCCAAAAACTATTCATAGACACAGGTTCTCTCCATGAAGTTGTGGAAAAGTGCATTGTGTATTAACAGAAACAAATATTACCAATGTTTCTGTATGGCATTGTGGAGGAATACACTGATCTTACATTACCATATTATCTATGGCACATTCTATGTTATTTTATTGTATTTATTGAACCTTTATTTATTCAGGTGTGTCTCATTGAGGTTGCTCCGATCAGCATTTTTGGGGCTGATCACTGAAAGCAGTATCGGCCATTACCGATCACTGCAATCAACAACATTGTGTTTTAACAGGGCTGTTGTATCTTTAGTTCATTGATACAGTAAATCCTATAGTTAAAACATACAATTATAAAGGTAACATTATAGACGTGGAATCATTTTGTTTGTTGCATGATTAATGGTCATATGTTAAGTGACTAAAACAGACAAGATGGCAGTAATCTTTTGACCAGAGTTAGTCAGATCTAAGTGTCGTAAAAACGAGGTTGTAAAGTGTTGAGAGAACTCACGAGTGAGATGAAAACAGTGCAATGCCGCGCGTTTGTCAATGTAATGACGCACAGTTCAGTAAAAGGTTCAAAGTTTAAATGTGATGTTCTGGTCATTTTTTGTAGGAGTATAGTATAACGCCACAGCGTGTGGTGTTCTACTACAAGTGTCCGAGTATATTTTATTCACTATAAGTGAATAAAATATATTAGGGCTAATCCAGATGTCTGGGGTTTTGCAGTGTAACGGTACACAGACATCTGAGGATTTCTACTGAAAAACATTCCTGAGGTTGTGCGGTGTGAGGAACAGAGGGAATCTACATTCTGCAAAATAACAGAATGAACCAATTGACTATAAAGACACGATCAGGTCAATACAATGTTTAAATAATAGGGCTTTCAACGTTACTGACGAATCGCCTGTTTCCGTGACCACGGAGGAATGCAGCATTCTGCAGTTTATCATTTTGCACAAATAATAGCGATATCGATAAATGGATGAAGTGTAAATCAGACTGAGGACAATTTGCATTATCTATTGAAAGAAATAGAAACCGAAGCAAATTATAACTTACCTATTGAAAAACCGAGGCAAACAAACTTCTCAAATAACTGCTGCTATACTAACTCGCTGAATGAAAGGATTGGAAATGGGGGGCAATAATTGAAAACAACCAAGTCCACTGGAGGGATAAATCAGATTAGTGGTTCGTTCTACTCATCTCCGTTTAAAGATAACATGGTGGACAGAACCAATGTATCCACAGGTAGCTTCGCCGTATCACCACAATAGATCATTCTCAGACTACCACATGAATCTATGTACAAACATGTTAAGTGGGGCGGGGGATCCTGCATGGGATAAGGGATACATGAAGGAGGCATTTAAGAAATTAGGTGGCACTATGTGACATAAAAACTATGGTGGGATAAGAAAAAGGGAACTAAAATCAAAACACTGGGTAAAGGCAACTTGTCATGTCCTTCAACAACCCTAAATCATAAACGACCAAACTGAAAACCCCTCCACCAGAACGCTCTGCCATTGCCAATAACAGATGATGAATTGACAGCTATGATGCGAGAAAACCTCTACCCAGCTCCTTCCGGTAGCACCAGTCATTAAAAAGGTTTAACAGTTGGTATACCATGGCCCGGGTGAATACTCGATTCTGATTGGCTGGAGAGGTGTGCATTATTTTTCGATAACATGCACGGTCATGACGCAAGCAGCCCCATCCCCAGTCTAATAATTAATGCGCTAAACAAAACGTTAACTTTCAACTTTGAGGAATGGGGACTACGTTTAGAAAGCTTCCCCATTGCCAGGTCGTTACTAAGATCGTCTCTATTTACTCAAGTAAGGTAACGTCTGCATTCCATATGAATCTCATGTTAACTGACATTAGGCATTAGTCAGACCCATATATTTCTCTGATTTGTTTACAGGCACACACAAAGTAGTGCAAGCAAAAAGTTGTACTTTTGAGACAGAATTACCCCAAAATATGAATCAACACTTATATTTGTATTGATTCGTAAGTGGTCATGGTATAAGCGGGATAATCCACTCCGAGGTGTGCATGTACCGAAAAATAATGCACTTCGGAGGCAAACCCACGACGCGGGTTCTTAGCCTCCACGTTCATGCACACCTTGTCGTGGATTATCCCTTACTTGTTTACTTTCCTGATTAATTATGAATTGTGATTAAAATATATAGTTAGTCACTAGTATTGAGTAGAAGCAGAATACTAATACAAGGAGTGTCAAGTGGCCCTCACTTTTGTGAGGTTTGACGTGCAGTTACCCCCACCTGAAAAGGCAGCTTGCTTCAGAAGATTTTTTAACTGGAATTCACTCAATTCACTTGTGGAGGGTGTGTGTTGATGGCTGGTTTACAGCCTCACCTGGCCTGAGTGACTGATTGGACTCTGGCTGGGTGGGGCTGCACACCTGTGGTGCAGAGCAATCATGGCACCCAGGATAAACCAGCCATCACCACACACACTCGAGGAGGAGCACTGGCATGGCAGCTTGTACCATCAGCTCAGCAAATACCACCTGCTCTCCAATAAACATCTTGATTATCTACCCGTGTCCTGTGTCAGAGGGCCCCAAGAAAAGCCACTTAGGTGGTGTGTGGCCAGGAGCAACCCTGCCACATCACTCAATTCACTCACTTTAATTTCTCTGATTTATTTGAAAGTTGCTGAGGCCAATAGCAGGTGAAAAACCTTAAATACAAACAAATAGTCTTTAAGAAAATGCAGAAACCATAATGAATCACCATAATCCAAACTCAAATACTTAATTTACCTACTAGAAACGTATCTCAAATTAGAAAACCAACATTTAAAGTAAATTAAATGCGTTTTAAAGCACTGGTCAATGATGATTTTAACTGAATGATCTTTAGCAGCTTTTACCTCTTTTATATACAAATACATCACATTTATCAAATTACTTTAACTTGACTACTTTTTAAGTACACCACATTTCTTAACTTCTTAACCCATATATTAAATATATCATTTCAACTTGCGTTTAAATCACATGACTATTTAATACATCACATTTTAACCTAAATGAACTGAATGAAAGCTCACTGGCCCCTTCTTCATTGATCGAATCAAGCTTCAGTCCTGCAGTCTTATTTCCAGTCTTAAGTCCAGTCTCTCCAACCATTCCTGTCACACTGCTTCCCCTTACCATGCTGTGAGTGAATGCCTTTAAACTCCCCTGATCACCAAATGTGCTTCACCTGGTGCACTCAGGCTGCTGCCATCAGGCTGGGAGACACACCTACACCTGATGTATTCAGGCAGAGAGGGGCGCAGCCTGCAGCTCAACTTAACAATGAGAAAATATTGTTACCTGTGGAAAAATGAAGACAATGACAATTCTGTCTCTTGAAAAATATATTATCAGGTTAAATGTTGCCTATGTTTGGAAGATTTTCTGTTCCCTCCTCACCTCACAGACCCAGAGCCACGCCCCTTTCTTTGCCCACTCACTCCAATCTCCTCCAATTAGCCCATGTCAATTACTCAATCACTCCCTGCCCTGCCACAGACTATTTAAGCCACACCTGTGACCAAACACCTTTCCTTTTGCTCAGAGACACTGAAACCTTTGTTTGAAAACACTGAAAGCTTTGAGCTCCTTGTGTGCGTTAACTGAGGAATGTGAGTTTGTTTAATTTGTTGTGGTAAATTACCTTACTATGAAATATTGTATTGCTGCTGATGTTAGTTAATGTGACCATGGAATGTGATTCTTGGATTCATTAGTTCTTTGTTTGAATGCAGCATGGTTGTAATGATCTATTTTGACCTAGTTATGGACATTAGGTGAACCTTTGTAAAGCTTGTTGGAAGATGTGTTGTGTTACCTGAATTGTGGAGCTGATGGTGTACCTTTTTGTTTGCTTCCTAGAAACCACACATACCTATACACACATCACCCACCAACCTACTACTGACACCTACACACATCCATACAGCCCTGCTCACACCTATTGGAAATAAAACCTTTGAACTTTGACTGGACAGCCCTGTGTTCTCACTGACGCCCCCATTGGTCTCAAGCCAGCATCTAGACATTCTTAAAAGCCTCCTCAGCGTACTTCAGTAATGTTACGACCCAACTTATCCCTCTCATCGGTTCTCATTCTCCTCGACCTGTCTGCGGCGTTCGACACCGTGAACCACCAGATCCTCCTCGCCACCCTTGCAGAACTCGGCAAAGCTGACTGCGCTATCCTGGTTCACATCCTACCTGACGAACCGCAACTACCAGGTCACATGGAATGGCTCCCTTTCCAAGCCCTGCTCCGTTGACGCTGTCCCTCAAGGCTCAGTGTTGGGACCGCTTTGGTTCTCCCTATACACTAGATCTTTAGGCTCTGTAATCACTACGCATGGTTTCTCCTATCACTGCTATGCAGACGACACTCAACTATTCCTCTCTTTCCCCTCCTCTGACAGCCTGATTGCAACTCGCAAACCTCAGATTGTCTGGCAGACATCAGCACCTGGACGTCTGCGCACCACCTGAAGCTCAACCTCAACAAGACTGAGCGCCTCTTCCTGCCGGGGAAGGACTGCCCTCACATGGACCTACTGGTAACTGTTGAGGATGCTGTGGGTCCTTCACCAACTGCGAGTAACCTCGGTCAGTGGCGTAACTATCGACGGCCCAGACGCTGGGGGGGCCCCCCCCCCCGGTCAACAATTGGGCAGCACCCCCCCAATATTTGCACCGGGGCCTATCATGTTACGCCAGTGACCTCGGTGTCATACTGGATGACCAACTGCGCTGCACAGTCAACATCACCGCGGTGACCCGATCCTGCAGATTTGCTCTCTACAACATCCGCCGGATCCGACCCTTCCTCACAAGGGAGGTCCAAGCACTCGTCGTCATCCCGCTTCGACTACTGCAACTCGCTCCTGGCTGGACTCCCTGCCTCCGCGATCAAGCCTTTGCAGCGTATCCAGACCGCGACAGCATGACTCGTGTTCAACCTGCCGAAGTTCTCCCGTGTGACCCCTCTTTTCCGCAACTTCCACTGGCTCCCTGTAGCAGCTGGTATCAGATTCAAGACAATGGTACTGACCTACAAGGCTGTCAACCGCCCCGACCTACTACTGCAACTACCTCGACCGGCGGGCTGGTACCGCCATCCCTGAGAGCAGGCAAAGGTCGCACAGCTAAGTCACAACTCTTCTCTGGCTTGGCGCCGCTATGGTGGACCGAGCTCCCTGCTGACGTGAGGACTGCAAAGTTGACCACCTGCTTCCGCAAGAGACTCAAGACCCACCTGTTCAGAGTTCACCTGGACCCAGCTTAGCGTCCTTTCCTCTACTACCTCTCCCCCTCCCACTAATAAAAAACAACTTTGCAGTTATTCTATGTTTGTATGTCCTGGCACTTGCAATGATTCACTTAGTATTTTCGCACTTATCTCTGTTGTATACTAGCGATGGGTTAACTTAGCAATTTGGTGTACTTGAAATTCGTTCTTGTGAAATCCTTACTCCACTGACAGCGATTTACTGTTGCACTTTCTTCTAACAAATGTACTTATTGTAAGTCGCTTTGGAAAAAAGCATCTGCTAAATGCCCTAAATGTCCAGGCCACAATATAAAGGAAACAGAAATAAAGGTTAAGATTAAATGAAAAGACGAACAAATAGAACTGTGTTCTCTGAAGCTGATAAACAGTGCTTGCAAGGAAGTGAAAAGAAAAGTCTTGAAATATATTAATGATTAATATTACTTAGGTTTGTAAGTTTGTCAGCAAAACAAACTGATTTTTATAGTTATCACTACAGAATGTTTTCTACAATTACCCATTATCCAACTTACTGGCAACCATTTCTTTCCCATCAAGCTTTGGTTCAACTGGTTTCAATTAAACAAACTTGTATATCTTGTCGAGGCATTGCCCTTTTGTCTCGAAATAATCAGATACAGTGTATGGTGGAGCTTGGCGTGTGATTCTGGACAGGGCCTTGAGACTGCAATAACGTGTTTCCCTTCTAAAAATGAACAAGTTACATGAATACAGCAGAAGCATGTGATCTCATACAGTAAACACTGTCTTGGCTCACTTTGTTTTCTGGGCATCCGTAAGCTTACAGATTTCGAGAAGAGATCAATGCAAGATGTTTTGCAAGAGAGACCTGACAGCAACAAACTTACGTACAGTACAATAAATGACATACATGTACAATGAAACAGGCAGAGAACAGTTACAAATATAGAAACAAACATACTCCCACAGATGAAGCGTGTTGTTACTTGCACGCTTTACCTGGAAATAGCGGGGGTTTGTTTGTAGCAGAGGTGTGAATTCTCTTGAATTCAAACATCTGAGCATGAATGTGTGTGTGTGTGTGTGTGTGGGCGTGGGTGTGTGTGTGTGTGTGTGTGTGTAGAGAGAATGTGGTGGGGGGCATATTTCTTCTCACTTGTTAACACTGCTCACTGTTTGCTAGTCGGTTTGGCTGTAGCCACGTTAGTGTGTTTGCTCAAGGGTCTGTGGCAGAGCCACGGCATGTGTATATACTATCCACTGTGTTGCAGCTGTAGATGATGTGATGAACATGACGTGGGTCGTGGTTGGTTCACTAGACTAGAGCGTCTAAAGAAGCAGAGAAAGAAAGGAGCTATTAGAGCTAATGTACACGTTCCTTCTCTCATTAAAATGTGTTAGTTTATTCAAAAGTTGTAATCAGCCATTAAAAAGTAATTTCCTCTTGATGAACTAAAACTTGTTTTCCTCCTTGTTAGGCATGCCTGCTTTATAAACTGGCGCGTTGAAATGACATCACTCAAATGGAAATGTAGCCCATCAACTATAGTGCTGAATACGTCATTAAAACTCCGTTGTGACGCCAATTCTGCCATTTATCCTCCGCTGGAGCTGTGATGTGGGCAAACACTTAAGTCCCATGGGATAATTGTCTTTTCGCCATTCATTTGCAACCTACTTAAACATTTGAGATTTATAGGTCGACTGCTCAAGGAGCACTTAGCCCTGGGGAGATCAGAGCCACAGAAACCACCACCACAAGAGAATGTAAAGCAGCCTTAATGAAGCGCAGATGAGGAGATGGCCTTATAAAAGACATGTAAAATCCTCTAGATTGGCCCAGATTGTGTGTGTATTTGTGTGAGTGAGAGTAAGTGTGTGTGTGTGTGTGTGCGTGTGTGCGTGCGTGTGTGTGTGTGAGAGAGAGAGCATTTTGGAGAGCTAGTTGAGCAAGTGTTTTTCGCGACTTTATAATTTCCTCAAATATGCTTAACTACTTAAATATACGTTTCCCAGTTGGCAATAAACCTTCAACAATAGCCAGCTTTGATTCATTCTCATTCCTGTAATTATACACAAATAATTAGAAAAACATGAATTCCTCCATAAACCAAAGCCTGCGAGGGATGAGGGAACATTCCCATCCAGATAAGAAGAGACATGTTTTCCAACCACTGCAGCCATGACTCAGTCCTCCACCACAGAACCATGATGGGACATTAGATCACCGGGTGTCGAGAAGAACTCCTCTGGCCGTCCGGTGGAACCGGCATCAGGCTCCTCCTCTGAGACCTTTCTCATACTTCTCCTGTGACTGTAAAGACCCACCCCTCCGCGTCCCATGATACTGTTGTGCCACATCTGACCTGTGAACATCTGGAGCCCGTCTCCTGGTCTCTCTCTCTCTCTCTCTCTCTCTCTCTCTCTCTCTCTCTCTCTCTCTCTCTCTCTCTCTCTCTCTCTGCAGCCTCGGCAGCCCCTAACAGGACATGTGGATGTGTTATAGGATCCAGCCAGAACAGCTGCCATTAGTTTTAATTACATATTTGGAGTGAGAGAGAGAGGGAGTTCCCGTGTGTTGTTAACGCTTCACGCATTCTCTGGTTTAATTTGCGCAAATTGTTTTTAATGCGGACCTCAGAAGCCAAGGGAGCGGGTGGCATAGGAAAACAAGGGCTGACTAATGTAAACAAGACTGAGTTTTATCAGTACCCCCAATGAGAGAGAGAGAGGGAGAGAGAGAGAGAGAGAGAGAATACAAGTCAGAAATGAAAACACGTCCTTAAGTGTTGGGATTGAGAGCCCATGAGGTTAAAGGTCATTCCCTCTCCAGGGCATGGTGTGATAGGCAGGGTGAGTCTGCCCTGAAAAAAACCCAGATGCACAAACATACATAGTAAATACACAAGCATGTGGGCCAAAGGTATCCATGTCAACCTGCTATTTCCTGAAGCTATTTCCTGTGGAAACCTGCCGGGGTCACAACTCCTGAGGTCCATATCTTTATAAACTGTTTAAGGGGGCATTGGTTGGAAACGCACATCTAGGCATGAGGAGATTAGCCATCAGCAACATAAACAACGGGTCACGATGGTAAAATACACAGACATGCAGGAAAACAAAAGTGGTGCCCTAGTTTAATTGCTCTGTGAGTAATTGCGTGATGTGAAAGTCCAGCGGGAAAAGGTTTGGTTTGTGCTAATCTGGGATCCAGCAGTCCTACTGTGTTGTAGCAGAACCTTTGGGGGGAGACACATCCCCCACATACACACATACACAAACCAAAAACTGAAAGGGGCGGAGTTACGCCTTGCTTCCTGTTTCGTTACGGAGATATTCTACCGAAGAAAAACTAATTTGCGTGAGTGGATGAAGCTTTCAGAAGGGGATTTCTACAGTGGCCAGGCTACATGACGTTGATTTGAGACCTTTACAGAGTTTGTGCGTTTTTTTCTTTCGCCAATTATGCACTTACAGATCCCCGCTTAAAGCAACATGATTGGTCGAAACAAATACGACGCGAAAGAATGTGAAACGCCCCATTCACCCAGATTTGAGCTCGTCTGCTATCAGACTTTAGGTTATTAATCTGAAGTCTGAAAAAGGGTGGGAAATCAATGATGTGATAGGGTTAGGGTTAAGGTTAGGTCGCAAAAATGTGACTACTTATGCTCTTAGTCTCATGTATTCCTATTCAAACAGAATGTTCAAAAAAACAATTCAAATAATAGAAGAATGTCATTTCAATATAGTAGAAGTAAATATGTTTCATGCATTTGTACGGTGGAAGTGGACAATTTTGTGTTGCTGTTGTCACCCGTAGGGAGCTCGTATCAGACACATTTGGCCAACAAATGACATGATTTAATTACATGACATAAAATGAATGTGAAGTAAAATGGCGAATAAAGAAGCCAAGTATGGTTGGCATCATAACAGGAAAGAATGGGAAAGGAGTTGTGAGGGATGCGAGAGAGCAGGGAGGTGGAGAAGATGGAGCACCAGAAGGTTGAGGTGATGGAGATCCAGAGTAATGCACACATACATACACACACACACACACCTGCACACACACTCGCACGCACACACACACACCCACACACACACACACATACAAAAACACACACACACCAGCACACACACACATGCAATAAATGATGGATTAGCGATGAACAAAGAGACCCTTTAAAAAGAACATATTTTTTCTTTTCTTTCTTGCTCTTTCACCTCATTCCCCTCTTCCATCCTCCACTCGCCAGACGTCTATAGAAAACATGCTTATTGTACTCTGAACATGCAAACACACACCAGCACTTATTGATTTATAGTCCAACAGCAAAGCCTTAAGGGGCCGTATTGTATACAGCGTCTGGTGTAAGTGAATGGGATTAGCCATGCTGTAAGAGACAGCCCAGCTGATGGCAGACACTGGCTTCCTCCCCAAAGGGTCAAACTCAGAGCACACAGCCTTCTTCTTGAAGATGGGGGATTTGTATTATTTAGCGAAAAAAATTAAAGGAATTTTGCATTTACATTAGTCCAGATGTGTCAGCAGGAAGAGAGGGTTATACAGGCTGCAATCGAGGGAGAGAGAGAGAGAGAGAGAGAGAGAGAGATGCTGGATGATGGTGTGAGGATTATAAAGAATCTTTTGCTCTCTCCAGTCTAAACATTCTTTGTAGAAGTGCGCCATTTCTCTTTCTGTGCTGGCATATTTCTGGCTGGTCACTGGGAGAAGCAATTAAGGCACCAACCTTTTTTTTGTTCCTATTTTCTCTCTCTCTCTTTCTCTCCCTCTCTCTGTTTCCATTCTAAACTATTTCATCGACGAGACATGCGTTGGACTCCAACATTTCTTCTTTTTTGGTTAGATTTTTTATTCCTCCTTCTGACTTTTATCATCCCCTCTTCCTTCTCGTGTGCAGTCTCTGCTCTTTTATTGTCTTTGTTTACACTACCCCCCCTCCTCCTCCATCTCCCCCACCATTCCCTGTTGGCAGCCTACACATTAGAGAGAAGAAGAAGAAGAAGAAGAAGGTGGACGAGAGGAATCTCCCGCATGACTTTTCCCAAGGGGGACGTCCGACCAGCCACCATGACGCTTGCAAAACTCATTGGCGGCGGCTCCATAGTTGTTCTTATTTCTGTTAATCCAGCCTCACACACAAGAAAAGAAAAAAAAACACACCAAAGTGTTAACAATGTAAATCCCTGCAAACGGTGAGAAACTCTTAAGACCTCTTAAGCGGTTTATAGCGTCCGGTAACAGACCCCCTAACATTTCCACAATCTAGAACAACTATGTGGCAGCCATTACACCGGGAGGACGGGTCCGTGGGGACTCATTTTGGACTGACACCATGTCCAATCACTCGTATAATTCTGCTTCCGTAAACAACAGGGGCCCTATCAGTCACTGAGAAAACAACATGCCCACCCCACCCCGCCCCCTACTGCCCTCAACTGAAAGGCATGCATCCAAAACAAAAAATACCAAAATAAGTCTTGGGGCTAAATTCAACCAGTGACCCTTCTGGAAGTGGGAGTTTGAGCTGATTGGAGCTGACGTTGAAGTATTAGGAACCTGAAGCCCGGGAGCTGGTGTTCCTCTCAGTGCTGTGTTGGGTTCTGTGGACATGGGCTCCACGACGGCACCGTTCCTGATTGCTTTTCGTATACCGCTGCTCCTGACAAACAAAGACATGTCAATTCCGACGTCAAGGTAAACAAAGTGCAATGTAAACCGAGCCGATTGTGAGACACGATAAGATGTACTGTATGTACTGTAATCTGCCAAGACTCAGATTAGATGTACTGCATATGTTATCTGCCCAGACTCAGACTCAGCTCAGGACACACTTGAGAGAGAGAGAGACTTTGAGGCAGATGTGTTACTGGGAATGTTGGGGCTCTGGGGGTTGTTTCTTTCTTGTGGGTCTATCCCTGACTGGCTTCACTGGGAGGGTAGCGAGGGGGGGTTTCAGAAAAAACAACTCAAACATGGTTTTGGGAGAATGCATTTACCATTCTCCAAATTGTGTGTGTGTGTGTGTGCCTGCGTGTGTGCGTGCGAGCGTGTGTGTGTGTGTGTGTGTGTGCCTGCGTGTGTGCGTGCGAGCGTGTGTGTGTGTGTGTGCATTCAAGCATGTGTGTGTGCGTGCGTGTGTGAGTGAGTGTGTGCCTGTGTGTGTGTGTATGAGAGAGAGAGTATACGTGTATGTTGTCATTCATGTCTGTGTGAGTGCATCCGTGCATGTAAACGTGTTCACACAGATGTGTGTGTGTGTGTGTGTGTGCGCGGACGCGCGCATGCATGTGTGTGTCTATCGGTGTGTGCACGTGTATAGGAGAGGGTGTATATATAAGTCATAGTCCAATGTGATTACGGGCCGTGTTACAGTCCCTCCAGGTGTATAGGGCAGCTGAAAGGCGCTACGGTGCATCCAGACTGTTTGCATTACGCTCCAGCTCCCTTCCTTCCTTTCACTTTCTCTCTGCCATGGAGCGGATTAGCAGCAGGGTCCAGCTGGGTTATATCTTGGTGGAGGAGGCTGATGGTGCGCTCATGTGATCCCCGCGTTACTGGGATACACGCTAATGGAACAACCGCTGCAATGCAAACAGCACCCAGCTGCCCGGGAGCCGCTGACCTATGAGAGAGCCACCGAATGCCATCAGTGGAAACAAGCAGCTCAGAAACGCGGTTTTTCCGGGAATGATATAGAGAGACGAGCAACTGACATACAGACCTGAAACCGCAGAACACGAGCAGGACATTGGGGTTTGTGTGTGTGTGTGTGTGTGTGTGTGTGTGTGTGTGTGTGTGTGTGTGTGTGTATGTGCATGTGTGTGTGTGTGTGTGTGTGTGTGTTTTTCCAATCCCCCCCCCCCCCCCCCCCCCAGAACCACACTAAATAGGTTCCAGAGCTAGAATGACATCATGACTCCATGCACAACCAATGCAATTCTTGACAGATACAAACACCACACCAAGACACACCTCCTCAGATAAGGCCAACGACTCCAACGACTGTTAATAAGCTCTTTGATAACGTGTGTGTACTTGATGTTATGAGTTGTTTGAAGAGCCGCCGCTTCACCCTGATCTTGCTGTTTACCTTGTGTTGTCATTTGTGTGTAGGCAATAAGTTATGAGATTACACATATTGATAATTTAAGATCATATAATTACTATCTCCACAAAGGCTGAAAAATGGATCTGTTGTTCAACAATCGCCTGAAGCGCTGAGAAGGAAATGAGCGATATGAATTCATGATTCATGATTCAGAATGGGGAATAATAAACTGTGTTGTTTGAGGAGCTTTAAAGGTGATGCTGTAACTGTTATTGGAATGAAAGGAACGAAGAAACGACAGTCGTTAGAAACGACAGTCGGCGTGGAACCACTGGACCAAACGGGGGAAGAAGAAAGCGGTGAAGCGGTCTACTGTCTGCCCTGCCACCGAGCACTCCCTCTCCTCCCAACACGAGTAGAGAAAAAAAAAAGAGCGAATTTCCGAATGTTTTTTTTTTTTTTTCCGTCAGGTTCATGCCGGGCCATGGGACCAGAGAGGAGTCACTCAGAAGCTACTCATTCTTTTCAATGGAAGTCATCTTTTCGAGCCGGGGTCTTAAACTCCGGCCCCGGGTGTCACCCGGGGCCAAGAGGATAGTTCAGACAGCTGCTAGCGCTAGCGCTATCCAACGCCAGGGCCCATGTGCTGCATGGCCTGCGTCCGCTTTGACCGAAATCACCCTGACAGGCCTCGCCCATAGCGGCTGTGCACTACTGCTCCCACCATCGCTTGGTTAGGTACAAAGAATATGATTATATTCTTCCTTCCTGTTGATGAATGAAACGTGTGCCATGCTATGTTAACCTTCTCGTGACAGCCTGGCTTGGCTCGTGACTGATGTTGATGACTCCTTACAGTTTTCACTTTATCGTTTTTTCTTCTTTTTTTGAAGAAAACAGAGAGGGCCACAAAGAGACCACAATGTGTGGAGCTGAGGTGGAACATGAGGAGTGGTGAACAAGGGGAGGTTAAAGGGAGGAGGAGAGCACTCAAAATGGTCTTGGGGCTCAGTACATGTCTCCTCCACTTCTCCTACTTGCTCTCACCTTATCAACGTCTTGGCTGCACGTTTTTACAAATTACCCCCGAGATGAGGAGAACAGGGGGCCAAGGCCTGGAAGGTCTGTCTTACATTTACATTCTTACTGGTTTCAGCCTCTCTCGTTTTCCCCTCTTTGTTGGTCAGAGAGGGCGAGAGAGCGAGAGAGCAAGAGAGCGAGAAGGCGAGCGAGAGGGAGAGCAGGACAGAGAGAGAGAGAGCGGGAGAGAGAGAGAGAGAGAGAAAACAAGAGAATGAGTGATGGAGAAAAATAGAGAGAATGAGCGCGGGGGGGGGGGTGATAAAAGAGAGAGAGAATATAGAAATGGATGTGGAGGAGTGCCAGTAGGAGCAGAACAGGGTCTTTGCAAACAGAAATCAGCAAAACTGCTGCGGTCTGAGTGTCGTTCGCCCATCTCCTCTGATTACCACCATGTCTGTAAAAACAATCATGAGGGCAGCATAGTTTTGTGTGCGCCTGTGCACGTGTGCATGTCTATGTGTGTGCGCGTGTGTCTGTGTGTGTGCATGTCTATGTGTGTGTGCGTGTGTCTGTGTGTGTGCATGTCTACGTGTGTGCGTGCGTGTGTGTGTGTGTGCGTGGTGGTGGTGGATTCATGCACATGGATGTGTTTGTGTGTGTAATGTTCCATCTCAGTGGTATTTTATGACCATCGGGTTCAAAGATCCACATGAGAGAGAAACGGTCCATTGTCAGGGATATTTACTGTGGCTCTTTAGAAAAGAAAAATGTCTGTTTTGTGGGGTAAGTTACATTTGAGCTAAAGGAAAGGCTGCGTTAATTTTGTTTTTCTTCTTGCCAGTAGCCCCAATGAAATAATCGATAATGCTCACTCTTATTTTCTGTTGCTAACCTCGGGTCCTGTAAACTTTGTTTTCCAGAAGACCTATAATAAAACAAGACACACACAGTGGCCCTGTTGCTTTGGTCCTACAAACTTCTGTCTATGCACATAACTTTTCTCCACACAAAGCATCCAAAAATGTACTTCACGAACAGGACATACTTGTAGTAAATAAAGTTAGTAAATAAAACTACATGGGTCTTGTTCTTAAGAAATAAGAGAGTGTCTGTGTGTGTGTGTGTGCGTGTGTGTGTGTGTGTGTGTGTGTGTGTGTGTGTGTGTGTGTGTGTGTGTGTGTGCATGTGTGTGTGTGCGTGCGTGTGTGTGTGTGTGTGAGACCAAGCACATTACATGTCAAGCCAAAGGAACATGGTGCCCATCTTTGGAGCAGTCGAGTGAGACATCATCTCTGTTGAGGAAGCCACAGGAGAGAAGGCACCGACATGCTCCAACCAAGCTCTGCTCTCAGTCTTCCAGAGGCCGGATGGGCGTCAGCCGGTATATCCCACTCACACACACACACACACACACTTACACACACACACACACACACACACACAGACGCACACACATACACACACACATACACACTCATACACACACACACACACATACACACACACACACACACCGGTCCCTGATCTGCTCTCTCCCTCTCAATCTGGATCTCATTAGTCCTGCAGGCCTGCAGTCTGCCAGCGTTACCCCCAAATGAATGCACCCGGGCTGGGGCCAGGCTAATCGGAGGAGGCCCTCGGAGCGGAGGCAGGGCCAGGGCTAGCAGCAGACCGCAGCAACAGCAGAGCTGTCAGCGGCCCCGCACCGTTCCCTCGCCGTAGCGTGTGGAATCCATTGGATGAAAGGCTGTGGATGGCTGCAGATAAAATATACAGAGGAATGGCGTGCACAGGATGAAGTCAAATAAACATACAACACATGTAGTATGTGCCTATGTGTGGAAACAGACACATAGGCACATGCACACACATATGCATAGATACACACACACTCACACACACACACACATGCATACATACATGTACAGACACACATCTGCTCAAGCACACTACAGGGCCCAGATATACTTACAATGAATTTGAAATTGGTGTGGTTGCATAGGCTTTTGGTTTGGTTGCAAAGTGCCATGTGCCATTTCGTCTGTGCGAACACATCATTTTTAAGTTTGTTTTAAGAATATCGGGGCCGTCACACACACACACACTCGTCTACACACACATACAAATACACACACACACACACACACATACACCTCTATTTCCTGACACTAACACACAGACAAAGAAACACACACATCCACCACCAGACACACACACACACACACACACACACAGATGGCCTCCCTCCTCCTGACGAGGCGTTATCTGCTGCTATCAGTGTAATTGGTCAGCTGGAGGAGCATTTCCTCTGAGAACACATCTCTTAGTAACCATTCTTGTCCTTTTAGACATTCCCGGGAAGTCCCAGGCCAACATATCACGTCACCAAAACATCTTTTCTTCATTAACAAGGGGTTTCACAATGTCAGTATGATTTTGTTCACACCAATTCACAAATTCGGACTCCTGTGATGAGTTCCAGGTTTCCCGTTCCATGTTCATTCCTTGATGATACTGTACATTTGGCCAGTCTTCTGTTGGTCAGATATATATACAACTGCGGTGAATTGGATTGCATTTTTATAGCTCTTTTTCAGACCAGTGGCCACTCAGCGCTTTACACCCATTCAAACCCCATTCATACACTGGCGGCAGCGGCCTCGACGCGAGCAGTTAGGGTGAGTTAGTGTCTTGCTCAGGGACATCTCAGCACTTAGCTAGGAGGAGCCGGGGATGGAAAGACTCTCTCTTGCTCTGCCTCCTGAGCTACTGCCGCCCCTACAATACAATACCATGACCATGACATTTTGACTGTGGAAAACAAACGTGGTAACAATGTTATACATTCAAATAGTATCCCTCACACAACCCCGCCCGGTGAGGAGAAGACCAGATCGTCTGTCTGCACTTCCCTCCCTCTCCCCGCTCTCCGTCTCCAAACCATTTCTGCAGCCACAGGGCCCTGCAAGCACTTCAAACCACAGCAGATAAGCCCCTCTCAAACTGCCCTTGAACAGTTGCAACCCCACCTCACCCCACCCCCTGACCACCCCCACTCCAAACCACCGACTCCTCCACCCCCCCACCCGCCCTCCCCACCTCCACCGCCACTCACTCCCAGCCACAGCAAGTGGGCTGGAAAATCCAAACAAACACAACCCTAATAACGTCACTAAGTGGTCAAAACGTCTTAGGTCATGCGATACAGACCCGCACCCCCACACACCCCCACCCCCGCCCAAGAATAACCAACTGCTGCGAGGTGGGGTACTGGAAAGTCAACGTCACGCTTCGGTCGGTGGCGTAAAGAGGGGCCTCCTATTCTGTGTGTGTGGGTGTGTGTGTTTGTTTGTGGGTGTGGGTGTGTGTGAGTGTGTGTGTGTGCATGTGCGGGTGTGTGTGTGTGTGTGTGTGTGTGTGTGTGTGTGTGTGTGTGTGTGTGTGTGTGTGTGTGTGTGTGTGTGTGAGAGAGAAAGAGAGAGAGAGACAGAGGGAGGAATGCAGTGTTATCATGACCAGGTCTGGCTGGCCCCTGTTGTAGGGGTCTTATCACTGGCGGGAAAACAGGGGTTAAATGGAGAATGATGAGTGGTGACCATTCTTACTCTTTTGTACTCTTTTTTAACACTGTAGAATTCAAAAAAGTATTATTTATGTATATTAGGATTAAAATCAAATAATCACAATATACATACAGTATGAAATCATATAATCATAATATACATGTGAAATCATATAATCCTAATATCCATATGAAATCACATCATCATAATGGACATATAACATGCTATAAGTCTTCAAGGGGTGAACCTGCAGTCTGTAAGCCTTGTTGTCGGGAGCTGAGCGGGTCAGGAGGTGAATGAGACTCACGTGTCCGAACTCCTGAAACATAGGTGGTATCTTTTATTTTCCCACTGAGAGGGGGTTTAAACTCAAACACTTTGAACCTCTTCCCGTTGCTTTCCCACGCCAGCAGAGACCAAAAACCAAGGGCATGAAAATATAAACACAGCAGCTCCATCCTCAAAGGCCTGCAACAGCGTGGACAGAACCGCTACTTCTCCACTTCCTGCTTGAAGCTCCTCTGAGAGAGCTGCTGGCCATGGTAAACCAAGAAAACCCACTTTTCCTGGTCCACCTCACACAGGCTCTGACCTTTTTTCTCTGGTGGTTAGAGAGCCGTGATGGAGGTCCACACTAGGGATGTCACGAGAACCGATACTTCAGTACCATGTCGAAGTGACAACTCTGAAAACGTGACCATACTTGTTTTTCTACAGTACCGTAGGTACAGGTACCAGGGATTCAATTCCTCTGCACGTGACAGGGGCAGCATATACACCTAGTGTACATCATATACACCTAGTGTACATCTAGTGTACAGCATATACACCTAGTGTACAGCATATACACCTAGTGTACAGCATATACACCTAGTGTACATCTAGTGTACAGCATATACACCTAGTGTACAGCATATACACCTAGTGTACATCTAGTGTACAGCATATACACCTAGTGTACAGCATACCCTAGTGTACAGCATAGTGTACAGCATATACACCTAGTGTACATCTAGTGTACAGCATATACACCTAGTGTACATCTAGTGTACAGCATATACACCTAGTGTACAGCATATACACCTAGTGTACATCTAGTGTACAGCATATACACCTAGTGTACATCTAGTGTACAGCATATACACCTAGTGTACAGCATATACACCTAGTGTACATCTAGTGTACAGCATATACACCTAGTGTACAGCATATACACCTAGTGTACATCTAGTGTACAGCATATACACCTAGTGTACATCTAGTGTACAGCATATACACCTGTAATGTTCATGAGGTGTAACATTTGTCACAGCAGTGACGTACTGCATGACCCCCCTACAGGTAGCGCAGTTGGTACAGTCCGGGCAGAGCCCGCGAGTATGTGTAGCAGTACGGATATATGTTTGCCTGAAACCTTTAAATAAAAACAACACTTTCTTAACACTCGGTCTGGTCATTGACCCTTATAACGAGAACATCACAACACCTAGAAGTGTTGCAGTTTCCCCTAAATGCTAGAGGAACATGGAGCTGCAGCGACAGCTCCGCCTCCGCCCTTCTCAACCCTCACAAAACCCAATATGCAAATGGTGCCATCAAGCTTTTCAAATGAAAGCAGGAAACACTTCCAACTTAGCGAAGCACCTCAAAGACAGACATCCAGATGTATTCAAAGAATGTAAGGTGACATTAACGTGTTATCTTGGTTATCCTTATCTTTATACCCTGAAATACACACATTTTTTTGTTTGAGACAGCCGCCATTGTTATTTCTATTCTCATTTATTACTTGAACATTACATGCCACTGTGGTTTTGTGTAATGTTCACATGTTCTTAATAAAGGAGTGTATGTTGAAGTACATGGGATTTATTGTTTTGTTTTTTACTGTGGTATCAAATTGGGTATTGAGAATCGTGGAATTTCATTGGTATTGATATCGACTACTAAATGTCTGGTATCGTGACATCCCTAGTCCACACTACGTCCATACACACACACACACACACACACACACACACACACACACACGCACATATGCACACACACATCATCATATCTGCCATTAATTATTACACACACACACGCACACACTCACACACACACATGAGCCAACAAAAAGTTCAGTGATTAAAAAAAACAAAACAAAATGCATGTTGCATGTGTTTGACGTGACATGAAGTAAAAGAAGTTTATTTTGGTGTTGATCCAAGAGTTTATCCGGGTGATTCCAGTGAATATATAAGTCATCAATGTGTCAGAGAAAAGCTGAACATTCAAACGTATTTAGAAAAAAAGAGAAAAAGAGATAGAGAGAGGGAAGGTGTGTGTTTGGGGGGGGTGAGTGTGGAGGTGGGACAAACAGGGAAACATTCACAGAAACAGGCCGAGGGACAGAGAAATAACCAAGGAGCAGAGATAAAAGAAGACAGGCCCAGAGTGTGTGTGTGTGTGTGTGTGTGTGTGTGTGTGTGTGTGTGTGTGTGTGTGTGTGTGTGTGTGTGTGTGTGTGTGTGTGTGTGTGTGTGTGTGTGTGTGTGTGTGAAAGGGGGGGGAGAGTAATAGCCATGTCTGTCTTTCACATCAGTTCATCTCTGTGTCAGACAGGCTTTGAAGTAAGGGATTCAACTCCCTCTTAGCAGGATATTACTGTTTAATGGCCGCCTGATAGCTCCCATCTCCCAAACACACACACACACACACGCATGCATACAGGCACGCACACACCCACACACACACACATGCAGGCGTGCTTGCACTCACACACTCACACATACAAACACACATCTATTTCCTTCCACCCCCACAGATATAACAACAGATAACATATAGAAAGAAGTGTGTGAGTTCTAGACAGACAGACAGGCAAACAGACAGACAGGCAAACAGACATATTTTAAAAGCCATTGGCTGACAGCCTGGTAATGACTTTAAGTGCAGAACACAGGTCTGTGCTGGCTCTGCTCCCACGTGGCTGGCTGATCCGTGCACTGATGTGTGTCAGTGTGTCAACACTCGTGCTTCACTGACCTCACCACAACACAGAGTAGCTATAGGCTGCCGCCTGACCGATGCATGAGCACAGCGCCAGACTTATGCAGACAAAAAAAACAAGTTTATCTACACCCAGACATTATACATAAGAGTATATGCATACTAGTATGCAGTGTGCAACAGTTGCACCCTATAGGTAGTTCTACAGGAAAGAGATCAGTGTGTGCACTTGTGTGTGTGTGTGTGTGTGTGTGTGTGTGTGTGTGTGTGTGTGTGTGTGTGTGTGTGTGTGTGTGTGTGTGTGTGTGTGTGTGTGTGTGTGTGTGTGCATGTGCATGTGCGTGTGTGTGTTTGGGCAAAGAGAAGCACATTTGCCTGTTTGAACAGTTCCCCATGGTAAACCAGAATTCTGAAAAAGCTCCCGGATTACAGCCGGATTTCTAACTGTCAAAACACGGTTAGTTACAGGACCTATTTGAGCAACAATGAACTGTCGCTACATCTGCCTTCCACAGCTGTGGTGGCGAAGCTGTAAATTAAGGTTCTCATGCGTACGCCCATGCCAAGTCGCCGTAAACACGTATGTGCCTCTGCAAAAGAGGCACATGCACACTTGTCCCAGCACATGCTCCGTGCGTGACCCAGCTCCACACATAAAGACTGTTAAAACATATGTCATGCCAAACATAGATATGGCTATAGATATATATGGCTATAGATAGATAGATAGATTGATAGAGTGATTGATTGATTGATTGATCTTTGTCTGCCTTTGTTCTGACAGAACTATTGTATGCCCTGCGGAGAGTAGAAGTAGGTAGATGTGTTTTATGTGTTTGTGTGGGTGTTTGTGGGGGTGCTACACATACATGTGCACATGTGTATGTCCATACATGTATGTTTATGTACATGTGTCAGTGTGTGTTTGTATGTTTGCATCTAAGTATGTGTTTTCGTGTGTGTGTTTATGTATGTATGTGTGTGTGTGTGTGCATGCATAATATGTGTGTATGCGTGCATATTTGTGTGTGCACGTGCATGCATGTGCGTGTGTATGTGTATGTGTGTGTGTGTGTGTGTGTGTGTGCATGTGCATGTATGTGTGTGCATGCGTATGCATGTGTGTTTGGCATGAGTACAGCTGAAGCGTGTCACGGCATGCCCTCTCCGTACTGACAGCGGTGTGGGAAACAGGCCATCGGGCCCAGCCATGTGAATGATGGCTGCTGGGCACTCCCAGGTGTGGATCACCGCACTTGCTGCTACCATTGGAGTCTCTCTCCCTTAATAAAACGATTGGCCATGTAAAACGGTGAATAGAGAGCCTCTATGCACCGAGTGGGCTGGTTGCATTCCAGTTAGCTTGAGGGGGTCCCATTTCAGCATGACATCCAAACGACGTGGGAACATACGCTATACTGCACTTTTCAGCGTTTTTGCCAAAGGTTCTGTTGTTTATGGTCTTTATTGAGTGTTGGATGAACAGCTGAGGATTACAGACGCTGAAAAGCACCTTGAGCTAATCAAGGTGTGTGGTGATAAAGTGCACAATAAACGATATGCCCTGGATTTGGTGTTCAATGGGATTTTAGTTTCAGCTTGTTTTCTAAAATTCAAATTCATTGCTCATCGAACGTTAGCCAAGTTTTAGCTTTCATAAGAGAGACGATGGTGGAGGAGGGGCGGGTAAACAAAACATTAGGTGACAAAACAAATGCTTTGTTCTGTCGCCAGTGTGTGTAGTGTACACATGTCAATGTTCTTATTAATAGTTAGTATAACCTTATTTTTTTTTTCAAACTGTTTCTTAGGTTTTGCAATTTTTCTCACAATAAACAAACAGTCATACATATACATTCCCTCCCTCCCTCCCTCCCTCCCTCCCGTCCCCTTAGCAGAGATAAACAGGAATTAGGAGATCTTCAAATACAAAATAGGTAATTGGCAGAGTGCAAAAACAAAGACATGAAACAAAAATAAAATAAAAATACAATAACAAAGTATGTATGCAGAACATTCTATCTAACATTGTATGGCTTTAGTTATCCCCATCCTCTGAAGCAACTGTTAAGGTCTTTGCATAGTCTAGAAAAGGTGTCCATGTTTTCTCAAAGTTTCTCAGTGAACCTTTCAGGGAGAATCTAATCTTCTCTAGCTTGATGAAATGTAATATATCCTTGAGTATAACTATAAAAATAGTTAGTAACCTTATTAATGTTCTTATTAACAGTTAGTAACCTTATTAATAGTTAGTAACCGTATTAATGTTCTTAGTAATAGTTAGTAAGCTTATTAATGTTCTTATTACCTATATATTTGTGTGTGTGTTCGAGAGATAGAGTAGGGGAGAGAGAGAGAGAGAGAGAGAGAGAGAGAGAGAGAGAGGGCAAGTGTGTGTGATGAGTGTGTGTGTGTTCGAGAGAGAGAGAGAGAGAGAGAGAGAGAGAGAGAGAGAGAGAGAGAGACTGGGTTAAGACCAGCCCCCAGCTTTTTCACGCATCAGCCTAGATCTCCCTTCAGTCTCCACTAAGAGTTGGAGTCAGTGTGTGTTAGTAGTGTGTGTGCAGTGTGTGTGTTAGCGGGACCTCTCCTCGCTGTTAGACACAAGACTTAAATAATACAGCACAGCCACATTGAAAGGTAAATGTATTTATACTTTTGGAACGTTTTGTGTTTTATGTTTTAATGCCTTCATGTTAAAACTTTTTATCTTTTCTATCATGTAATGTTACGTTTTACATTAGATAGATTTAGTTGTTTCTTGGTTACATTTAGAGTTTGGCAAATAATACATTTGGGAAGGACAATTTGCAATTGCTTGATAGTTGCTTTATATTCAGAACACAGTGGTATTAGTTGTGTTTCTATGTACGTTTAACTCCATAATGTTAGTGCCCTATATATTTTATAGCACATTTATATTTTTAAGTAAGTATATATAAAATACTTATTCTGGACCATGTCATATATCTATATATATAAAATGAAAACAAAGCAGTCAAAACAGCAAAATGCATAAAGCAAAGTTTAGTAAAAAAAAATGTTTTTTGCAAAAATTGGTCTGAATATCAATCAGGTTATAATATGAATAACTAGACAATTGATTTGTATTAAGCTTTTATCAAAAGTGTATATATCCGAAATATTCCATTATGGAAACTCAGGTTCGTTAAGGATTGTTTCAGGTTGATTTCCTAAATGCTTGAAACAGATTGAGTTACTTAAAGGTCCCCAGATCCTCTGTTAAATACTAACATATGACTTGGGCAACCAAAAAAGAAATTCCTTTGCTCACCAGGACTTAGAAGAATGTGGACTTAATCGCACATAATGGTTTTTGAAATGACACAAAAGGTTCTAGCATCCCAGTCTTGTGTTTCCCCTTCTTTGATGAAGATGCTGTGTGTGTTTGTGTGTGTGTGTGTGTGTGTGTGTGTGTGTGTGTGTGTGTGTGTTTGTCTCTCTATAGCTCAATTTGAGCCCATTTCCTTAGGTTTGAGTCTGGTATTTAGATCTTACATGTACACACATATGAGACACTTAACACATGCGTCCCCTTGAATTGGCATGTCATCTGGCCATGCTACAGGAGGGATAAGGGATCTCCATTTGTGCCGAATTACACACACGTTATTTCCGTGGTTGTCCCAAAACGTAATTGACCCGCGCCTTGGACACAACGGGACGGGCTACTGGATAGCCAAAATGAGTCATAGTTGCTCAGCATTCTGCTCTACTAAGACATTTAGCACTGAGCAATCTCTGTTTCCCATAAGGTCAAAGGTTGTGAGTTGAGTTAAATTTAGTATCAGCCAAAAATATACTAACTTTAAGTGTTCGAAAAAGATGCATTCCAGTATGTAGTTCAGTTTATTGATACATAAACTATTACAATGCTTGCGGTGTATGTGTGTGGTTGTATGTTTTTGTTTGTTTTCTGTCGTGTTTTGCCTCTAGCCATTATTACTTTTCCTCAAAATATTATGGTCTATGAGAACATCCACAGTTTCTTCTGCAGGCCAGTCTGGACATCAGTACAGAGGCTTTGTCATTAAGGCCAAAGTGTGTCTAAATGTCCTTTGGTTTTATTCTGCTATCATCACTATATCTCAGCCGTGGCCTACTGGTTAAGGTTTCGGGCTTGTAACCGGGTTGCCGGTTGCCGGTTCGATCCCCGAGCAGTCCACGGCTGAAGTGCACTTGAGCAAGGCACCTAACCCCGCACTGCTCCCCGAGCGCCGCTGGTTGGGCAGGCAGCTGACTGCTCTGGGTTAGTGTGTGATTCACTTCACTGTGTGCTGTGTGTGTTCACTAATTCGGTTAAATTGGGTTAAATGCAGAGAAACTAATTTCCCTCACGGGATCAAAAAAAGTATATATCCTATCCTATATATCCTAGTTCTATTGGTGTGTAATTTTGTGTCACACACAAGTCATCACTAACACATCATTGTTTACCTTATCAGTAAATGTTAAGTTAATCAATGCATCAACAGCTTACATTCCCCTACCACTGTATGAATTCACGCATCAGGAGTCCGTTATTCATGCTGTCTGTACCTAACCATTATTTTCTTTTGACTGTCATCAGCTTTCTCCAGGGCCTTAGAAGCCAATCATCCATGCAAACGGAGGTCAAGAGCACCCTCTCCTGGGGAAAAAAGGGACAAACAAGTGACGCTACAAACAGCCTGGATTACTTTTGCTGCGTGTAATTCCTCCTTGCTACAGAACAGCACAACTGTCAAAGCCATGACAATGAATAAGGACTATACAGCCATAACGTGTTAACAAAACAGCCCCAACGCCATCGCTATGGAGATGTCACCTTCTGCGAACGTGCTGTGGACTTCCAGCAACACATCCACTCCAGACCTCTTGACAACTCCGGCCTCTACCAGCTGCCTGCACTTCTTCCTGGAGTACCAGGACAATGCAGTCCTTGTGGAGCATTACAACTACACGGGCAAGCTGCAGAGAGACCGCTATCGCGAGGGACTCAAACCAGAGGGCATCGCCTTCCTGGTGGTGTGTCTCCTCATCGTCCTGGAGAACGCTGTGGTTCTCCTCGCTATCTGGAGGAACAAGAAGTTCCACCTTCCCATGTACTACCTCCTGGGGAACCTGACGCTCTCTGACCTCCTGGCCGGGATCACCTACATGGCCAACATCATCATGTCCGGACCCAACACGCTGAAGCTGACGCCGTTGCTATGGTTCCTCAGGGAGGGAGGTGTCTTCCTCACGCTGGCGGCCTCTGTCATCAGCCTGCTGGCCATCGCCATTGAACGCCACGTGACCATGGTGACCATGCGGCCGTACCACGGTGCCAAGAAGGGGCGGATGTGGGCCCTAATTGCCGCCAGTTGGGCCCTGGCGGTGTTCCTCGGAGTGCTGCCGATTCTGGGATGGAACTGCATGCACCAGCTGGATCGGTGCTCCACGGTCCTCCCCCTGTATGCCAGGAGCTACATCCTCTTCTGCGTGTCGGTGTTCATGGCCGTGCTGTTAGCCATCGTGGTCCTCTACGCACGGGTCTTCCACATCGTGAGGGCTAACACCAAGCGGCAGGGCCTGGGTCTGTCTAGTAGCCTGCGGAAGGGCCTGGCCAGGAAGTCCCAGAAGTACATAGCCCTGCTGAAGACGGTCACCATCGTCCTGGGTGTGTTCATCGCCTGCTGGCTGCCGCTCTTCCTCCTCCTCCTCCTGGACTTCTTCTGTCCCACCCGCAGTTGCAAACTGCTCTACAAGGCCGATTACTTCCTGGGTGTAGCAATGGTCAACTCCCTTCTCAACCCTATCATCTATACGCTGACAAGCAAGGACATGAGGAGGGCCATTCTCAGGCTGCTGTGCCGGCCATGCCTGATGACCAGGGACGGCCAGGTGAAGAAGATCGGAATGCCCTTTCTAGAGTGCAGTTTCAGTAAGACTGAGGTGGCCACACAGAAGCTAGAGGGGGGAGCGGAGACCACTGTCTCCTCTGGGAACAACGTCACAACCCCCTCTCCCATCAAAGCACACTACCCCAGACTGTTCAAGTCCTGAGGAGTCTATCAGACATGTTGCAGAATTAACCTGTGTGTGTGTGTGTGTGTGTGTGTGTGTGTGTGTGTGTGTGTGTGTGTGTGTGTGTGTGTGTGTGTGTGTGTGTGTGTGTGTGTGTGTGTGTGTGTGTGTGTGTGTGTGCGTGCGTGCGTGCGCACGCGTGTGTGTCTCAAGGAGGTCTGGATTCAGATAGAAGGTGTGTGCAGTGGAAAGGGAGCACAGCTAGAGAGTTTCTAGCTGGGTTTTTACCTAAATGCCTCGCCCAAAGATGTCACGGCGCCATGCCTTTACAGTGCCAAAACCACACAAAGAGATATGTAGTGTGAATGGAATACAGACTGTGAGTGTGAGTTTTAAATGTAAGCCTCCTATGTGTAGCTTTAGGTCTAGCCTATGATGGATTTGCACTGATGAAATGTGGGACTGAACTATAATTGTGGCACCACTATAGTTGGTGACAGTCTGAACTCAAAGACGGTTGTGGCTGAAGATAATGTAAATGAAATGTGCCGTGCCAAATTCAGTGGTTTGGTCAAGTAAATGTGTATGCATTGCCCCTTTTGGTTATGCATGCTAAAGCAATGTGCTAAGGAGTCAACATGGACACTTTGTTGGCATGATCTACATATGGATTATTGGTTTTTGCTGGATCAAAGGCCCAAGATGTCAAACTGTTTGTTAGAATAAACTGTATTATACCACTACATTGTGTATCTAAACATAGATGGGAATGTAAAAAAAAACACAACCACCAAAAGCGAGATAAGAGAGATAGAGAGAGTCAGAGATCACACTTATACACAATGGTGTGTAGAAATTCAATGAAAGTATAGTTTTGCATATTACAAATGGTAAACTGGGAAGTGGGGACAGTAAATCAAGGCCCCACTATTCTTCATGCAAATGTGGAGTTATAACTGACCAATCGTCACACAGCAAGGATATTCCTGCCAACGACACAGGCAAATTTGATTAGAGCAGAAAACATGTTAAATAACTTAACAAAACAAGGAAACAAGGGAACTATTTTAGCATTGTTTCAAATAAGATGGGGTCTACATGTAACATTTGTAAGGAATTTAATTTGACATTCTTTATCAACAAATTGAATATATGTATATAATAAAATATCCTACATTTCAAAAGAATGTGCCTTTGTTTGTTGTTTTCAACTGGAGATCCTGTATTTGACATTGTATTTTTGTAAGAGAATGTGTGTAGTATTATATCCATTTGTATCACATTTGAGTTCAACAATGCATTAAACAGTCTTTGTTTAAACTATTCCTCTCTTTCAATTTACCGTACGTAAGAGTGAATGTCAATCAAAGCTATGTGTATGTTTAACTATGTAGTGTGTGTGTGTGTGTGTGTGTGTGTGTGTGTGTGTGTGTGTGTGTGTGTGTGTGTGTGTGTGTGTGTGTGTGTGTGTGTGTGTGCGTGTGTGTGTGTGTGTGTGTGTGCGTGTGTGTGTGTGTGTGTGTGTGTGTGCGTGTGTGTGTGTGTGTGTGTTTGTGCATGCAACGTGTGTGCATTTATGTGTGAGTGTGCATGGGCATGTGCATATGTACTTTCGATTAGATCAGCAAAGAGTGGTGAGTTCAAAAGCAGCTCCCAAATGTCTACCACAGGAAGTCTACCCCCTTGTCTGGCATCTGGTAATGCTATCGGCCTACATATTGTAGCTAGTTTCCTCTATGAGATTGACACATCTTAATCACTACTTGAACCACCACCTCCATGTGCTGATAATTTGAATAATTATCCTTCCTATTGCCCCCCCCCCCCCACACACACACACACACACACACACACACACACCACACCCACCACAGTAATAACTATCATCTGTCTACACGTGTCTGAAATGGAAAATGATTTCCGCAAAATGGCGTTTTGAATGCAGCTTTAACAGCCGGTCTGACCCCAGCTGTAGGTAGAGAGTAGGATCAAGGAGGATCACGGTCACTTCAGTTCAATACACGTCTGTGTGTCCCTGTAGCCCCCTAAGTCTGACAGAGTTAGAATACAGCCATCTCTTCTACCATTGTGGGCCTGAAAACTGAGTTGAAAGACGAGAATGCTGTGATAAAGTATTGTTATAACTAAATCGACCCTGGACTTGCGCCAAAATTATGAGACTACAGAACATAAAGAAAAGTAGAAAAAACATCTGTCCTGCAGCCCATAGGTACGTAATGTGCCAATCCCTTTTTTTGGCACAAAGTACAGGGGGACTGTATCATATATTGTTAACACTTATTATAGACTCTTGTGTATTTCATATTTGTGTGACCTTAGTTGACCCATAGTTACCTTTTACAAACTACAACAGAAGCGGATACTTTTATAAATATTCAGATGTTGACCGTCATGTGCTGCAGATTGGATCGTCCATCGACCATTGGCTAGGATTAACCGGAGCTGATGTGTAGGCCTACACACTTCTGCATTATGGGTCTGCATTATGGGCCATGTGTGGACGTTGACCACGAAAGACTGAAGGGTTAGATGTGATCGTCAGTGCAAAACAAGCGGAATGACGTGAGGGTAGTTCTGTGTTTGTAAGGACAGCGGTGTAGTGCCACCTTGTGGTTTTAACATACATACTCGCTTTTGGGCTGCAGGCGCTACCTGTCTGAATGCTTGATATTGAATGTGTTGTGATGGTGCTGTGAAATTAGCTAGCTATGTCAAGTAGCTAGCTATGTTATGGAGTCGAGTCCGTACCATACGGGTTTTTGTTCAACAGACCATACATCATCGAAAGACAAAACAGGCTAAACTAGTATTTCCTGTGCTAGGGAGACCCGTTGTGTTGAATTGTTTGAATATATTAAGTTACATATAGATAGTATTTTCGCCACCATAATAAATATGCACGTTTTAAGGAATCTCGAGTAACGTGATAGTGATGATATCGTGATTTTAAATTATTTGAAAGCTTACATTTGATATTGCTATTATAACATACACATATATATATATATATTTTTTTATATATCTATATCTATATCTATATATATATATATATATATATATATATATATATATAGATATATATATATATATATATATATATATATATATATATATATATATATATATATATATAGATATAGATATAGATATAGATATATAAAAATGTAAAAAACCATTGTGTGCGTGTATGAGTGTATATAAATAAAAATGTCTATCTTTTGCATATATATATATATATATATATATATATATATATATATATATATATATATATATATATATATATATATATATATACGTTTTTATTTAAGGTTGTACTGTGTCTTACCGGCACGGTGTTGTGACTGACATTAAATACTGTGTGTATCCTCTGTCGTCTTTCCAAGAACTGTCTGTTATTTTCCTATAGACCAGAGGACCTTTCCCAATAAAAGCTCCTCCCACAAACAACGGTACAATGCTTTACATTTAAAGGCAGCGAGGACCCGTGTTCTGGTGGCACACTCTTATTTTGACAGCAAGGGGAGGCCCCCACAATGCTTAGTCATGGTGAGTTATAGCTTTCCCAGTTCTTGTGGCGTACAGCTAAGGCAGACAGCGATGGTGGATCCAGATTACGTGAGTTTTGTTTTTGTCCATTTTCACGTAGTTACTTACTAATAAACGTCCATTTGACGGGGATGCGACATGTATTTACAACCGTAAACCTATATACCCCTTTTTCTGTAACTGTGTACGTATGTCGACTCTCGGCTCTGGTGGTACTCTATGATATGAGCCGTTCCGCTGTCACTTATATTTCCGAAAAAAGCAGACTTGTGATTTTGTATTCCGGTTATCGCTTGGTCAGCATCACGGGTCTGTCGTGCCTTCTGTGACACTTTAGTTGAGGTCTCCCTCAACGCATTTCAGGGCGTTTTTATTATTTTCAACCAACCAACCCCCCCCCCCCCCCCCCCCCCCCCAAAAAAAAAGCTCGCGTATTTTTGATGCGAGGTCTAAAGCCATCCTATTGTGCGAAAGCTAAACACACACACACACACACACGGACAAACTGTCCACAAAGCTCGTGTCTCCACGCCGTCTCGTTCACTCGTCACATTTTGTTTTTCGTACATCGCGTCCCGCACATCGCGGCGGATCGCAGCCGTTGCGTTGGGCAAGTTCGCGATGAGTCACCGATGGAGGCTCTTGGCCAAATTATTGTTGTTTAAACGTGTCGGTTCTGGCTTTTTTCCGGGCTGCTCGCTACTGGGTTCAATTCCCCGTCCAAGTGGTAACCGTTATCGCCGGCTGGTCTGTGGACGGCGTGGCCGTACGTACGTCAAATCTACATTGAAATCGTTTTGAAACGCGGTGAAGTTTTGGACCAACTCCGCTTGTTGTGCAACGCGCACCGTTGCGCTGTGTTGGCTTTTTTTTCTTTTTTTTTCCTTTTCCGTTTGACAGCTGTTTCCAGGGCGCGTACGCAACACGATATGTATTGCGGCGATATCGATGTCAATAGCGATCGAATCGAAAATATGATGATTTTGGCGGGAATGGTGTCTCCTCGCGCCAGAATACGTGTTAACGATCACATGGCGTGTGGCCTCGCTGCGTGAAAACTATTCAAGCCAGACGCTCAGGAGAATGGCGCCCTAAATAGACATCTCACTACACCTTATGCCTCCTATATGGGCTAAGGCGGTACATGGATATCTGGGTTTAACTTACTTGAGTGTGTCCAAGTGTCACCTAGAAACTTCAAACGTTATCTTTTGCATAGTTTGAAATGAGTGTCAGTCTTGTCGTATGCGGTACACGCCGACCTAGTTAGCCATCCACTGTACATTAGGTGAACTTTGGGGTTGCACGTTATGCCCTTATCGCCTCGTGCAACCCCTAGGTGCTGTGTTGTGTAACATGCATAACATCTGCAGCACAATTGTTGCTGAGTAACTGTGACTGGCTCCCATTTAAGAACCCCCCCCCCCCACACACACACACACACACACACACACACGCATACCAGTGAAATGTTGTCATTGTTTTGGGAGACTTAAAATGGCTCTGTTTAGGCAGAGATATGAGCTAATTCATTTTTGTTGAACTTTGGTGTGTGTGTGTGTGTGTGTGTGTGTTAGCCTACTGCGTACTTATGTAGTACATACTTAAGTTCTTCAGCAGTATGACCATACCGCCCTGCATTCCTGTGCTACATTTATGGCATAGTTGTGCAGGAGTGTAGAAGTGTTTCCAGCAAGGCATCATGACACGCACATATGACAAGATTTGATTTGCCTGGCTGGAATACGACAATAGATGCTAATTATTAAACCATGCTTCAGGGAATAAACACAGGTCACTGTGTAAAAAAAAAAAAGTGAACCCAAATTTGCGCACTGTGCCCCTACGGTATTGACCCGTTACAGCCAAGATAAGATCTGGTGCCCTAAACCTTGGTACCTTCGAACAGTTAACACCGTCCAGTGGAGTGTGTGATAGGACCAATTGTTCTTATCTGTTCACTCACACGGGAACAAAAAAAAACCATCGTCATCGTTAGTCAGGAGGGTTGGTTCGGTGGATGGACATAGCTGCACGTTCATCATGACTGGCGGGAATAGCATGGGTGTGTGTATCAGGACATGGGGGACTAAGGGTCTTCTGTGGAATCACTTGGACCTCTTTAGCGCATTACCTTGGTAGCTTTAGTATGTAAAAGTTAATGAATACCTAGGGCCTACGTAGCTTTTATTAAAAGTATTACTACCACATTTATTAATACTTTTTAATAAAATTAAAAAATATATATACATACACTAAGTGTGATGGATGGGCAATCTTAACAAGTAGAAAAAGAAATAACAGGATTGAGATGTGTATATAATATCAAAACAACTTGCATACTTAACCATGTAAACACCCCTCTTACTCCCACCTCTCTCTCTCTCTAGCTCTCTTTCCCTCTCCCTCTCTTGTTTCCTTGCTGTTTTTTCAGTTGTGAGCATAGCTGACGACATCCCTGTAAACATGTTTGCCGAGTGCCGCTGCTTCTAGGAAGGCTCCTCCAAAGAAAGACACCCCCCTACTCAAAGCCCCAGGGGCTCATGTCACTTCTGGCATGTTACCCACCCTGTTCCCACCCAGCTATGCAGAGTTGACAACACTTCCCCTGCTTGGACAAGTGCATCTATCTCTGCCATTGGACCTCTAATGTATTTGTACATCAGCCTTGCTCTTGAACTAATGCAAGATTGACCTCGTTTTTTTTAATATTGCTTTTTATGGAATTATGTTGGATTTTGAAAGACATTTTTTTATTGAATTTGAAGTTGGTCAGCAAGGCATGAATTTCAGTGAATATGGACAACTATGTGAAAACACGCGTTCCAGAGATCCTTTTCTTCCTTGGTTTGAACTGTCGGTTGTAGTCGACTCCAGTCGAGGACATCCCTGAAGTAGAGCTGGAGGGCATAAACAATCCAACTTTCTACCACATACCGTGGAACTAGGAGCCGACTGGTGCTTGGATCTAGTCCTGTTGTACCTGCTGTTTTCCTTGTGACTTGAAGCCCTTCCTCTCCCCACCCCTCCTCGCTGGCCCTGTCGGATCACACAATAGAAACAGGAGAAATCCTCTGACACAGTGCCAGCTCCGTGCCTGTGCTCCGTTCCTGTACCTTACTTTCTCTCTGTCAACAGAAAAAAAAGGTTATGGCTGCATTTCAGAATTAAACATGTTTTTCTTTTGTGATTTTTAAGAGGGCAACATGGCTGTTCTGAAAGGCTGAGCCACGAGACCCACAATAACTGCTCTCGGATTGCAGTTAAAACTCAAGTGCCCCCGGAAAGGTTCCCAAACCTTCCCTTTCCTTTTTTCGTACTGTACAACATCCCGCATGCGCAGTGAGGATGTCTGGTGATTCAGCGGGTGCTAACTAAAGAGGAGGACGACAAGGGAAAAGGAGGAGGAGGAGAAGAACGGTCGGGCGATGACTGAGTCTATGACAGAGTGCAAGGCCCTGGTGACGCCGTCGACCCGTAACGGCCACCGGGTCTTCAGCTACACGCTCAAGAGTCACACGGCGGCCGCCTTCGCCATCATGAACGAGCTTCGGCAGGAGCGGCAGCTGTGCGACGTGACGCTGCGCGTGCGCTACAATGACCTGGAAGCCGTGGACTTTGTGGCGCACAAGGTGGTGCTGGCGTCCTCGTCACCCGTGTTCAGGGCTATGTTCACCAACGGTCTGAAGGAGTGCGGCATGGAGGTGGTGCCCATCGAGGGCATTCATCCCAGGGTGAGTTTAGCACACGTACCCGCCCCCCCCCCCCCCTCCATCCCTCACCTGGGTGCTGGACGTATTTCCAAAATGCTATGGCTGGACGACCACAGAGTGTGTGTGTGTGTGTGTGTGTGTGTGTGTGTGTGTGTGTGTGTGTGTGTGTGTATATTAGTGGTGGGCCGTTATCGGCGTTAACGCGCTGCGATAACGCGCTGCGATAACCCGTTAATCTATTCTCAAAGTTGGGTTGGGAGCTGGGTCTATACTGGATTTCCACCAAGGAAGGCAAGCGGCAAGGCAACTATATAGTTTCCATTAAGTTCAATCTGATAAAACCCAGTTGGATTCTTGAACATGGAGTTTTTACGCCCCCAAATACAAAAAACTGAATTATATTTTGGTCATAAATATAGTAAAGCACAAGGGCTACAAAGTGCTACTGATGTGTAGCAATTTGTTTTGTGCGATGAAGACCATTCACATTCGTCTGTTCAGTGGTGTTCTCTGCTGTCCTTGGGCTGGTTGATGTTTAAACACGACATTATAGTGTATGCAGTGTACATACCATTTATGTTTACATTATAGCCAAGTACATGCTATACTATGTGGTCATTGATTACAGTAAAGACTTGGGCAGCAGTCACTGGGCATTTGTTTAGAGATAAAGCATTACCCACATTTTTCAATCCAATGCATTGGACTGCTTTTTAATCAGGAACTAAATACTAGATTACACTGGATTCGACTGCAAAGCAGCCGCCGGTGCTGATGGCAGCCACTCTAGTCAATGCTTGTGATTCCACCAGACGCGTTTTCAGAAGTGTTTTCAGAAGCGTCCCAGAAGCGGCTCTCGCTCGTCTACGCGCCTAGTATATTTTTGTAACAACCTTTTTACCCGAGTTTCGATCCCAAGAATCGAAATATGGGTAAAAGGTCTAAAATTAACTGATGTATTTTTGTTATTTCCTCTTTGACAACCACGTATGTCACGCCTACTTCCTTGCTGGGCAGGCCACACATTATAAGTCCCTCAGTGCATCAAATAGAGCAGTGTTGTGATAACTAAGTAGTGTGTGATTACACCCCCACAAGACACTGATAAAGTTGACTCATTGTCTGTACACTACACAGTGATAGGAACACAACTATGAGCTGCTGATATTTTCAAATCGTCACTGAAATGAGATGCGACTTTCAAAGCTCACCTGCAAATGGGCCAATGCTCAAACAAAGTACAGAAAAGTAGAGAAACTATTTGATTCTGTTTATATTGCGGTAGGGTATACAAATAAAGTGTGTGGTTTAACGTATGGGTTTGAGGTCAGGGTATTTCGACCTCGGGGTTCTCCAGGTCCGTCATTGTTTTTTAAATGAATGTAGCCTAAGAGAAATGTTAATGCAAATGGACTATAGGCGAATCGCCAAATCGCGCTACTCGCATGAATCTTTTTGTTCGTTTTTTCTAACCTATGCTGTATCGCTCCATCTCCAGGTGATGGAACGGCTGATAGAGTTTGCCTACACTGCCAGCATCTCGGTGGGGGAGAAGTGTGTGATCCACATTATGAACGGTGCTGTCATGTACCAGATCGACAGCGTGGTCAAGGCCTGCTGTGACTTTCTGGTCCAGCAACTGGACCCCAGCAACGCCATTGGCATCGCCAACTTTGCCGAGCAGATCAGCTGCACAGAGCTCCACCAGAAAGCCAGGGAGTACATCTACATGAACTTCAGCCAGGTGAGACCAGATAAGATGACTCCATCTTCACTGATCCGTGAGGGGTGCTTGCATAAGAACTTTTAATGCAAGCACATACCATACTTATTGGACTCCTGCATTGTCAGGAGTGTTTTACATGTTTAGGAACCAAACCCCTTTAGGTTGGTAGTAAATCGCTCCGTTCGAAGTCGCACTTGCAAATGCCATGATGTGTCTTCTGGCATTATAACATCAGGTGCACCCGCACTGATGGAGCAGGTTGTGATTTGCTTAGCTTGAGCCTGCCCTTTTAATTTGCGTAACGATTCTCACATTCTTAAATAAGTTTCAGTACTCGCCTCGTCACCTGATATATGAGACCTTAGCTACACTTGTCATTTTAATTAAACGTTTATCATCTGGTCACACCTGTCGTGCATGAGCTTGTCAGGTGTGGATATTGCTCTCGGCCAGATCACATCCCCGACTTCTTTAGGCAGTTTAAAAGCAGGCCCCAAGACTTGCCCCTGCGCTCTTTCCCAATGCATGGTATGCATAAATTACGACTATGGAAATCAAATGTATGAAAACTATTTTAGCTTGGCCAAAAAACTAATGCATATTATTGTCATAATGTACTTCCAAAAACGAATGGACTCCACTCCAGCACATATCACGTGGACATAAAATCTGGAATTGAGGCCTTCAAGTTGGCACTTGATGTTGCTTGCGCAGTTGTCAATGTCCAATGTGTAAATCATTTGGCAGTCAAGTGTCAGATGGAAGTTTGCTTGAGGGCGTGCCATGGTCTATGTTTTGTATTTATACACTTTTATTGTATTTTATTTAACTTTTTTCATGTAAACCTTAAAATAAACTGCTTGTATTTCACTATAGATTACTTTTAAGATTTGAAAGTTGTCTGCAGTGAATGATTTATGTTTTTTATTGGTCTGGTTGTGTCAGCATTCAGCAAGTTTTGGTACATTTTAGTTACTCCGTTGCATTTTCCGCTGTTGTCTCTGTGAAAAATGTGCTTGTCCCATTTTTGTGCGTCAATAGCAAAGTATTTGTAGAATGAGTCAGCATGAATTGCTTTGTATGTTCTTCAGGGTTTACACCAGTAACTTCATAAACGTAACTTTGTAAACTTGATGTAACTGATGACCGCTTCCAGTATTTAAAACATAATTTTCTTTCATGATGCTTTGCTAAACTATGCTACTGCAATTGATTGCCTAAGTTGATTTTGCTATGTTGTGCTGCTTATTATACCTCTAGGCCTACACATAAATTACACTTACACTTTCATAAAGGCAAATTTCACAAGAAATGGATGTAGGAATGCTATCTGCCTGAAAGTTATCTGTATTCAATGTTATCTATAAACCTTGTTTGTTGCCCATGCAGAATGACTTGCAAAATCCTGCACTGTTCAGGAAGTAGCTTCAGGGGGTTTAGTCCATAAACTATTAGCTATTGGTCCATAATAAAATGCAGATCCATTCTATTGTCATTACATACGAGTAATGGTTAAACTGGTAGTTTAGTGTCATTACTGTATACTATCCTATAATCAATTGTTCCGCTCCAGAGACATTTTAGATTGCCCAATAAATGTCCTGTTTCAGCCTGGTGTCAGGAACACTGCTGATGTAGGTATTGGTGTGTGCCTAGTCCCAGTGTACCGTCCACAACTGAAGTTTACTTTCAATCATTTCATTCCAGTTTTATGATCTCTCTCAGATGAGTGAGATGAACCCATGTTTCAGGAAGGATAGGATTACTTATTCCACATACCATATCCTAACATGCCGAATAACCTGGAATAGTCTAAATGGTGATGAAAAAGAGAAGCCTAAATATATAGTATATGCCATCTTTAATGGCATACACACCTTGAAATCTTTCTTCTCTTTTTTATCATGCTAGAATTCAGTGTATCGTTATATTGCAAAAGACTGAAATGAAAATTGTTGAATCGTGTTTTTGTGTCATTTGATCATGAAGTCCTCTCTTCCTCTGTGTGTCCGTAGGTGGCCACCCAAGAGGAGTTCTTCAACCTCTCCCACTGCCAGCTGGTCACGCTCATCAGCCGCGACGAGCTCAACGTGCGCTGCGAGTCGGAGGTGTTCCACGCGTGTGTAGCCTGGGTGCGCTACGACCGGGAGAACCGCCGGCCATACGTGCAGGCCCTGCTGCAGGCCGTGCGCTGCCACTCCCTCACCCCCAACTTCCTGCAGACCCAGCTGCAGTCCCTGGACTGGGACTGGGACCCGCAGTGCAAGGACTACCTGGCCCAGATCTTCCAGGACCTCACCCTCCACAAGCCCACCAAGCTCAACTCCTGCCGGACGCCCAAGGTGCCGCAGCTCATCTACACGGCCGGGGGCTACTTCCGGCAGTCCCTCAGCTACCTGGAGGCTTACAACCCCTGCACAGGGGCCTGGCTCCGGCTGGCCGACCTGCAGGTGCCCCGCAGCGGGCTGGCGGCCTGCGTCATCAGCGGGCTGTTCTATGCCGTGGGCGGCCGGAACAACGCGCCAGACGGCAACATGGACTCCAACACGCTGGACTGCTACAACCCCATGAACAACTGCTGGCTGCTGTGTGCGCCCATGAGCGTGCCCCGCAACCGCATCGGCGTGGGCGTGATCGACGGGATGATCTACGCCGTGGGCGGGTCCCACGGCTGCATCCATCACAACAGCGTGGAGAGGTGAGCGTTAGGCCAGCTCTACCGTGCACATGGATACACGTGCCGTACATTTAATTGGTGGAATCGGGCCCAATATCAGTTCCTGTGAGTTGCTCAGCATCGCCTGAGACTGCTGACAGTCATTTATTTTGGTTTCCAAAGAACAACTCGGATAACATTGTTGGCCTAACGGCGAGAAACTCCTCAGTCCAAACCCAATTGGGCCAGTCTTGTTAGTCGATATCTATTAAAATGTTTATTAAATGCCAAATAACATCCAGCCTAAGGTTTATTAAATACTAACTTGAACATTTAGCCTAAGGTTTACTATAGACCACATGTCAAATATTTGGTAGAAGAAAGCAGCTGATGGATTGAACACGGATCATAAAGGAGTTTCAGGAAATGAATTCCTGAGGTTCATTGTTCAAACAGTGAGAGCACTGGTCTTCTAGGAAGGATGCAATTACTTATTCGACAATTACATTGGAACTTTCAACATGTATACTGGTGGAGTAACCATGGATCTCATATCCTCTTCTTTCAGGTATGACCCCGAGAGGGACCAGTGGCAGCTGGTGGCGCCCATGATGTCACGCCGCATTGGGGTGGGCGTCACCGTCATCAACCGGCTGCTGTACGCCGTGGGGGGCTTTGACGGCACCCACCGCCTCAGCTCGTCGGAGTGCTACAACCCTGACCGGGACGAGTGGACGCCCATGGCCTCCATGAACACCGTCCGCTCCGGAGCGGGTGAGGCCAAAATCAAGCGCACCCCTCTCCTCCTCTGTTAAACACCTCGGTTTTGAGACATGCATAACTCAGTGTTTTAGATATTTTGTGATTGGGTTTAGACTATTATAAGGTTATTGACGAACTGGTAAGCTGATGACCATTTCCTGCTTGATTTCATCCGATGTGTTCGTTTTTAATTACATTTTGACCAATATCTGTTTAGCTATACTTTCAGTAAACAAACAACAGCATAGTCAATGAACCAGGCATGACAAAGAAACCATGATCACTCCCTTGAGCCATTTTCCTCAACATTTAAAGAAAACACCTTCACCTAGCTGTTGCAAATTGTTAACCCTTGTTCTCGATGCATACTGTTCCCACTTGCTCACTACGAATAAGGCTCATCTTTTTGGTGCTCGTTTTAGTATGAGCCAGGAGACTGCAGATGGGAACTAGCTCAAAACTAACTGGCTGTGCGGTCGGTACCTGTTAATCCATGAAGTGTAAATTAAGAAGCGCCGCTTCTCTCTCTCTCTCTCTCTCTCTCTCTCTCTCTCTCTCTCTCTCTCTCTCTCTCTCTCTCTCTCTCTCTCTCTCTCTCTCTCTCTCTCTCTCTCTCTCTCTCTCTCTCTCTCTCTCTCTCTCTCTCTCTCTCTCTCTCTCTCTCTCTCTCTCTCTCTCTCTCTCTCTCTCTCTCTCTCCCCAAGGTGTGTGTGCGCTGGGCAACCGCATCTATGTGATGGGAGGCTACGACGGCACCAACCAGCTCAACACCGTGGAGCGCTACGAGGTAGAGACAGACAGCTGGAGCCTGGCTGCATCCATGAAGCACCGACGCAGCGCGCTGGGCGTCACCACACACCACGGACGCATCTACGTGATGGGTAAGTTGGCAAGGATAGACACGGGGCACTGTTAGCGTTTCAAAAAGATACACAGGGCCTCAGACATTAGATTTGACAGCAACTCCTCCCCTAAGCCTTTAAAGATTGACTTTTACACCTTCTTGGCTCATTTACTATTCATACTACTTCAGCTATTCAACAAAGTATGCCAATGCTTTTTGTGTCTTGTACAATAAATGCCTGAACATTTTTCATTACTGTCTGGGCAAAATGTGTGCGGGAAGTAATAGTATATCGCTGGTCAAGCACTTTAAACGTGTTTGTGAACCCTGTGTTCTTTACCACAGAGGGAAGGGTCTTATATCTGCCTCAGGAATTTTGTTATCGCTGCGGTGATCTCCTTGGCCCTACCGGAATCAGCCGCATAGTGTTGTCTGAAGGCTGCGAAGAGAAGTTGTTGCTGTTTGGTTGTCGTTTAATTTGTTCACCTAGTTCACCGTTGGACACCGTGTGTGACCCACTCCATTGTATTTCTATGGAGAAAGCACCACGGCAATTTCAGGGGTTGATGCGCCAGACTTCCTGGTGGATTCCTGTGGAGGGGTCTCGCTTCGGAGATTTGCAGTTTGCTCATTGAGCCGCAGCTGATTGTGTGTTTTAAACTTGGTGTGCTTGAGAACACAGCGCATGTAATCCTATTTTACAACCAGGATTGTCTGCGAATCATTTAACCTCTCTTTTGGCTGTGATCGAGTTCATGTCAAACACAGATGTTTATATTTAAAGCGGCAGTATGTACAGTACGCTTTGATTTCATTTTAAATTTGGAGCAGTCATTCCTATCCTTCGGCCCCACCCACCACTAAGTGAGTGACGCCGCTTCCAAAGAGTTGATTCAAGATAGCTGGCTATCAGCAAAGAAACCTAAAAGCTAAAAACAAAGACACGCGTATGTCTGTGATTGTAATCCTTGTCTTCACAGATTAGGATATATATTGTTAGGTTTACATATTCTGAGATAGATGCTGGTTAGTTGTGTGCATCATTCTTCATGTAACTTTTCTGAAGTCTGCTCAGAGCACTAGGCGGGGAATATGACAAGAGGAGGTTGTAATCGAAACATTAAATATAGACATCATTCAGCTTGCCACCTGTAAATGATACGTGCTATTGTGTTTGCCCAGCAGCAAAGCTATGAATTATCCTTCAGTGTTGCATTTGTTCAGTGTTTGGAAATTACCTCAATAGGGAAACTGTTACTCTGCTTTGTTCGTAGTCGGCTGCAATAATTTTTACAAGTAAAGTTTATTTCTAGAGCACATTTAAACACTGCTTAAGTTGACTAAAGTGCTGAACAAGAGAACATTAAAATACAAAGTAAAAGTACAAAACACAAGGAGAAAGATACTAATGACAACAATAAACAACAAGGGACACAAAATACAGTTATAGACAGATTGAAAGATTAGTGGGCCAAAAAAAAACAGCAAATAAAAATGTGTCTTTAGCCTAGATTTAAAAACCGAGATGGAGGGAGCACATCTAATATCTAATTGTGGCAACTGGCTCCACAATAGTAGGTTCGGTCATGGCCATGGGACATACAAGAGAGATTTGTTGTAAGCTCTGAGAGACCTATGAGCTGACTGGCGGTAAATAAGGTCAGTAAAATAAGACGGGCCTGACCATTAAGAGCATTGAAAATGCTCAGCAAGGTCTTAAATGGTTTTTAATTATGTCGAAAATGATCATGCGCGTAATTATGAAACACTGAACCATGATTAATTTGACACTATGCCAGGTATGAACTGAAAAATGCACTATCTGTTTGTGTGACATACAGTTTTGCATCAGTCGCTTGACATTTACTCAAGGGGTTTATCACAAACACAAACGGCATGTTCACCATGTTCAAGATTGTAATCCTGAGGGTAAATAACCATTGCCATGGTGTCCATCCTCTACGACAGGCGGCTACGACGGCAACACGTTCCTGGACAGCGTGGAGCGCTACGACCCAGAGACAGACACCTGGTCCGAGGTCACCCTCATGACGTCCGGGCGGAGCGGGGTGGGCGTGGCCGTCACAATGGAGCCCTGCCAGAAGGACTTGCAGCTGTGTTCGCGGGACGGTGGCTCGGTGTCCCCACCCTGTCAGTCCTCCTCCTCATCCTCCTCCTCCTCCTCCTCCCAGAGACACAGCGACCTCCCGGGGAGGAACACGTGAGAGCAGGGGGTGGTGGTCTCCTCCTGGAGCTCTTCTTGTCTAATCTCTTCTCAGTCTTCCTCCACCAAAAACCTGCAAAAAACAAACAATCACAGATGTGCTGGATCAGCTTCCTAACCTTTGATCTGTGTAAGGAGTTACAGTAAAAAAAGAAAAAGATTCTGTACAGTTTTTTTGTTTAGTTTTTTGGACTAATTGTCATTTGACGGTAAGCAGTTTAGTCGGAACCGGCCGCAGACCAATTCACCAGTGTGTTTTTATGTTGAGGACAGTCCTTGATTGGACCAATGACTCCCCGTTTTGACCAGTGGGAGAGAAGGGCTGTGTGCTCAAAATGGCCACTCATTGGCTCAGGCCTGCACCAACAGCCAGGCACTAATTTTCTATTTCACAACCAGCTGTGCGTAAAAACCAAAACACATGGATGAGTAAACTGTTTCATATAATCAGTTATTTAAAAGGAGAGGGAGAGATTGGAGAAATGGTAGCATTTTAGTTAGTGTCAGACACAAAGTGCCATTTTTCACACCTGTAGTATTCAGTATCTGTTCCTGGGGGGGCTGTTCCCTGCGTGGAACCCTGTAAACTGATTGGTGGAAGAAAGTCATAACCCATTTAATAAAGTGAAACTAAATCAAATGCAAATTATTGGACAAACATCAAGCATAATAAAAAATAGCCTAACTCATAATTTGACAATATGGAGGTGTTGGTCTATTCTGAAATACTGTGTGTTTTGTTGGTTTGGTTAATTTAAAAGTCAGTAGGGAGGGAATACTGTAGCATTTGGTTCACCGGACGCCTTTTTCAGACAAGAGAAAAAATAGTTATGGTTTCTGGACAAGATGAATCCCACCCGTGGAGCTGGGCACTACGGGTGACATTTTATCGGCCAAACCTCAGAAGCTGAACACGTTTAGTAGTCGAAATTACAATTGTGGGAAAATAAAACTTGTAACAGCAATTTAAGCTACAAAAAGTTTATAAGAAATGTTTTTGTACATTGATATTCTCAGTCTTCTACACAATTTAGGTTGCTCTTGAGTTTTAATTTATTTGTTCTGACTCTTGATTTTTTTTTTTTTTTTCTTTACCTAAACTGACAACTTTGTATTGAGTAGAGGAACCCTGTGTTGTCCGAACTGGCTAGCATGTGTTATAACTACCAGGTATGCCTGTGAATAGTAGTTTTAAACATTTGTAAAAACCTTTGTTTGATTTGAAAGGGATTTTCTTTTCCCGTCAGTAGTTGGAATGAAAGAATAGAATATTTAATGTCTGCTTTGTACATTTTTCAGCAAACAATAGCCTCTTCTGTAATTAAAAAAAGTACATTGTGGAATAAAAGTGTTTTATTGTACGCTTTTGATGATGCATTACTATCTATTACTAATGTATCTAAAACTGAAGTGTACGTCTGAATATTGCCACTAGATGGCGCCTGCGCTCCACTGTATTTCGCTCGGCCCGACACGTTAGAAATAACCAAGATAAGTCCCAGGTAAGAAACTTACCTAATGGATAACTGTAATAGATATAGTCTGCAACGGACCGAAGAGAAATGAACCATGGCTTGCAGTTGAAGTCAACTCCGAGCATGGCTTTACAACGCCTATGTCCACTGGGACGAGGCAACATGTTGTGACACAACTTGTGAATGACCAGAAAACAACATTATGTAGTAGGCCCTCAGACCGACACTTAAATTACACTCATCAGTGCACCGGCCCGGTGTCGCGCGCTTAAGCCACGTGTATACTTATATATGTTCAAACCGTCTGAAATAATAATCTGTTTCGCAGGCATCAAAATAACCGGATTCATTAAGACCTTTAAATGACAGCCTACGCCGACCATTTCAGGACGAATGACGAGGAGCAGCGCAGTGATGATGAAGATAATACGCCAGCCTCCCCACCTGAAGACTTGGCGCGAGAGTCTCCGCCGCGGAAGGTTACTGCCGCCTCCTCCTCCGCCTCCGCCCGCGCGCCGTAAACCCACGCGCGAAAAAAAGGGGAAGACCCCACGGACGGCCAGCTATGCGCCTCCACCTCCACCTCACTGGGAAGCTGGGAGCGACGCTTTACTGAAGTCTCCGTCCCCGCCGGAGGACACCTGTGGAGTCCTCTAAGGTGAGTTACAGGTGTTTTTTTTAATACAAAAAATATATATAATTATAATAATAATAATAAAACACGCAGGTTCTTCGCTGTGCGCTATTTTTAGACACGCGTTCAAGCTATTCAAGCGGTCAACAAACGCCCTACTGTTGAGGTGATTTGAGGTTAACTCTTAAAAAGCGTTAAGTGTTGGCGGAATTGCGTCTCGGTCACCGTGTCGTTGGTTAATATGTAGGCTATTTAGGCGAAATGTGAGACATGTTGCTGCGAAGCAAAAAGTTTTATACCTAACCCTACACGTTTTCGCTCAGCCGCACATTGTTGCGGAACTTGTTTCTCCACTTCGTCTGCTCGCTCTCATGTGTATTCAGTTTCAGAGCAACAGTAACCAGTCCCACTTTTGTCCATTTTTAAGAGCTACAGTCACATTTTCCCGGACTTCAGCCATTCTCGATTTACTGTTAACCAACATTTTAATTATTTGTTCACACATGATGCAGTGGCATCTGTGACTCCAGTAGGTAAGATACCTCTTGTGATGTAATCCATGTGAGCTCTCTGTTTGTTTGAGCACCTGCCTGCTGTTTATTATGATCAGGTCGGATGACATGTTTCCTCTGTGCTAACGCAGCCCTCAGCATGATCCCAGTGGGCGAATTCAAGAACTTTGCCACAGAGCAGAATCCACAGTTCCGGGTGCTGAAGCCGTGGTGGGACGTCTTCACAGAGTACCTATGTATTACTATGCTGATGATTGGCGTCTTCGGGTGCACCTTACAGGTGAGGTACTTTCCAACACCACCCCCGTGCCACCGTGATCTTGTAAATCTTCAAATGTTGGGTTATGGTGGAGTACTGGGTTTAGAGGAATTACTCCTCAAAGCCACTGACAACACTCCAGCATTTGCTTGTATGATTCTCTGTACTTGTGAACAGTATGTATATAACACAGCGACCCTAGTACAATAATTTCGTCATCGAGATCCTTCAGATAGAGATGTGTGTATTAAAAAACATTTACTTAGATTATAACACACTTCCTGATCCACTTTCACTGCATTCAGACTCGGATCACAACTTTATGATTAAGGACACATTAAAGGTAGGGTGGAGGATGTTGGAAAAACGGTTTGAGCACACAGCATTTAGAAAAAAAACAATTCAAAAGTCCAACCCCCTTTCCTCGGTCTCCCCCCCCGAAGCCACGCCTCCAGAGTACAGGAACGCGCAGCGCTTGTTCCCGAGGGTTCACGAGTGCTACACTTGCTTATTTTACTTATAACTATATAATTCGTTTTCTTTCAGCAGCCCGTGCTATCTGATATGCAGCTAACCAGCCAGTAGCCAAGCCTCTGAGGGCGCGCGATTCGTTCGTGCCCGAAGAGGAGTACGCGCAGAGGAGGGAGGGGGGAGGGACAAATGGCAGTTGAGTTTGATAGACAAGTCACCATCCAAACATCTTGAACGTCACGCTCATAATGATTGGATGGAGTTTTTTCAGTCCTGCCCATCCCACAGATTACTATTTTTTTCGGTGTATGTGTCATATCATTTAATTAATTGGTTTCAATCTGTGTGTGAAGGAGATTTTAAGCAATATGGTGAAAAATGCTGCAGGAAAACATCATCCACCCTACCTTTAAGACAGAGAAGAGCGTATAGACAAAACAAATCATTACAAAAACGCATATATTCTAAGTCTAAAGGAAAAAAAAGTACAATCAGACAGTGACTGACTCGATGTTGGTAAATCGCAATGAATAAGTCAATTGAGAACAACTGTTGTGTCAGTCATAGTCCACTACTTCTGCACCTTCCATGAATGCTGGGCGTATAGTGAGCCTGGTAAAATTACACCCTTGAAATGTTTTTGAAAACCAAAGCACAATTGTTTCAAGTAGCGTTTTGATGAAAACAAATTCCTCATGTAATAAAAATAAAAATGTTAAGAAAGTCAGACACATTGTGTCTGTGTGTGGATACAAAGGTTCAAACCATTATAACAGTCATAAAAGGTAGACATGGTTTTTATCACCAGCTTCACCCACTATAATTACTTGTTGCCACATATTTTTTTATCAAGTTAGTAAATGTTTTAATATTCTGTACATACAATGTAATTGATTAAACTTTGTTCTTATAGGTTCACATTTAGCTTGAGCAGTTACCTCCCCTTTCATAAATAAGTTTAAGAAGCCCAAATCACACTTATGTGACATATGCGAAGACTCGCGTCGCTACAGAGACTGTACACGCCCTTTTCACCAGTCAATGATCTACATAAAGACTTGCAGTCCTAGAGCTTAGCAATGTGTCACCTTTCTCTGCGGGGGTTCGAGACTGGTAATCGTCGAGCGGGGAACATGTAAAGTGTATCGTTTTGTTTCCGACAGCCAGACACGAGAATAAAATGAATGCACCGAGCGAAATCAGAACACTGTATTTTCAGTTGGTTTCAATACACCAGCCGTTTTTCATCAGTGCATTTGAATTCTATTCCACATGGAAATATTGCTTTTTCAACATATTTTCAATGGAGCAGACTCGGTCTCGCATTTCCGTTTCCGTCAGTTCATGTACATTTGTGGTTGAAACACTATACTGCCCCCTTATGTACACGTTTACGTGACGTGGAAGTGTGAATGCAGGCAGCTCTACAAAGATCTGTCGTGTCTCTGAGTCCTGACGCGGATCTTTGCGAACGTGGGGCATGCAGAAGTGTGCATTCAGCTTAATACATCTTAGCCTTTTAGTATTTACTGAAGAAAAACGTATTGATCAACATTACTGATTCTGTTCTCAAATATCTCTTCGGGATATGCATGAAAAAAATATTTGAACGCAAAATGTGTTTCATTACTAATGATAAATCTGCCAAGTTATGTCTTCTATTCATTCATTTCTTCCTCCTTAGCTCACCCAGGACAAGATTTCATGCCTGCCCAGCCATTTGAGCAGCCCAACTCCTAATGCCATCGACTGCAGCCACATCCGTGGCTACGGGGAGAACGAAACATGGGAGCACACGCTGGTCAAGCCTGTGAGCCCCATCATCCGCGAGGTGTACGGCCGTAAGAACAACCTGGACATCCACCAGTATGTCTTTGTGAACCACTACTGCTACGAGCGGGCCGTGCATTGGTACGGCAAGTACTTCCCCTATCTTGTGGTCATCCACACTATGATCTTCATGGTGGTCAGCAGCTTTTGGTTCAAGTTTCCCGGGACCTCGTCTAAAATCGAGCTCTTTGTCACCATTCTTGGGAAGTGCTTCAATTCCCCCTGGACCACGAGGGCACTGAACGAGGTCTCAGAGGAGAGAAGCGAGGAGAAGTTGGTAACTCTACGGAGAAATACCATATCGAAACCTGCAGCAGCGGTGGAGGAAGAGACAGTGGGGCTCCTACGGTCGTCCTCTGTCAAGTCAGAGAAAAAGCCCCCAGAATCTCAGTCATCAGCCTCGGTTCTGGATCGCAAAGAAGGAGAGCAGGCCAAAGCTCTGTTTGAAATGGTGAAGAAATTCAGAACTCATGTGGAAGAGGCAGACCTCCTCTATGTCATGTATGTGCTGCAGACGTCTTTCAAAGTGTTCCAGGTTGTCCTCATCATTATCTACAGTGCGGTCCTGGTTCCCAACATTGAGATTGTAGTGCGTTGCCTGGTTCCTCCTGAGCTGACTGGTTTTGACATCTACTGCTGTAACCACAACAAGGCTCATCTTTTCTCCAAGCTAGCCTACTGCTACATCTGTTTTGTGGGGGTATATGGATGTATGTGCATCTACACCCTCTACTGGCTTCTCCATCGTTCTCTAAAGGAGTACTCTTTTGAGCAAGTCAGGTTGGAGACGGGTGTTGACGACATTCCAGATATGAAAAATGACTTTGCATTCCTCCTCCACCTCAGCGACCAATACGACGCTCTTTATGCCAAGCGGTTTGCCGTCTTCCTCTCTGAGGTTAGCGAGTCTCGACTCCGGCAGGTCAACCTCAACCATGAGTGGACCACAAAAAAGCTACGGGCACGCCTCTCCAAGAACCCCAATGATCGGCTGGAGCTCCATTTGTTCATGCTGCCCGGTCTCCCTGATACTGCCTACGAGCTTCCAGAGGTAGAATCATTGAAGCTGGAGCTACTCAGTAATGTTACCATCTCCTCTGGCATAGTAAAACTTAATTCTCTTCAGGAGCTGGCACTCATCCACTGCCATACCAAGGTCCAGCTAGCGGCCATGACCTACCTTAAGGATCGGCTGAAGGTTTTACACCTGACTTTTGAGAGTGCAGAGCAGGTTCCTAGCTGGATGTACACCCTGCAGAGTCTGGAAGAACTACATTTAAGTGGCTCACTTACCAATGAGGTGTCCCGAAGTCCCACTCTGGAGTCCCTGAGAGATTTGAAAGCTCTCAGGGTCCTTACTATTCGCAGCAACCTTAACAAGATCCCGACCAGTGTTGGGGATGTTGCCTTGCAGCTGCAAAAGCTTTGCATCTACAATGAAGGTGGCAAGATCCAGGCATTTAGCGGTCTGAAGAAGTTAACCAACCTTGCTTCATTGGAGTTGCTGGGTTGCATGCTGGAGCGCATCCCCAGCGCCGTCTTCAGTCTGGTTAACCTCCAGGAGTTGGACCTGAAGGACAACAAGCTCACCACTGTGGAGGAGATCCTGAGCCTACAGCATTGCCGGCGTCTGGTGACTCTCCGCCTTTGGTACAACAGCATCAGCTACATCCCAGAGCACATCAGCAAGCTGCAGTTTCTGGAGACCTTTGACGTCAGCTGGAACAAGCTCCAGAAGCTCCCCTCCAGGTTGTTCTACTGCACCAAGCTCAAGCACCTGGATGTCTCCCATAACCAGATCACCTCACTCCCCCCCGAGGTGGGCATTCTGCAGGGCCTCCAGTTCTTCTCGGCGGCCTTCAACTCTCTGGAGATTCTGCCTGAGGAGATGTTCTCTTGTAAGAAGCTAAAGACATTGGTTCTGGGAAACAACCGCCTGAGTTTCTTAAGCCCCAGGATATCCAACCTGACCATGCTGGTCCGACTCGATCTGAAAGGGAACCGCATAGATTCTCTTCCTGACGAGATTGGGGACTGTCCCTCACTGAATCTTGGTGGATTGGTTGTTGAGGATAACCTGGTGGATCTACTGCCACCACATGTGCAAACAAAATTAACTAGCAGTTGATTTGGAAGAACATTTTTATTGACAAGATGTCGCCACAGTGGTTTGGCTTTTTTTCACATTTTTAGTAAAGGGATTACATATATTTATATATATTATTTTCCTCAACAAAGCACCCACTGTCAATGCATTTGATATTTTTTTATGTTTTTATACATGCTGTTCATCTGATTGCTCACTCATATTTGTATTTATTTGAATGATTTCATAGGTAGTCTGAAAAGCTTGGTTTAGACCTGATAGTGTCAGGTTAGTGTTACACCCCAACAGACCAGTTTAAAAAGCAAGGCTTTCAACCCTTCCTTTTTTGAAAGTTGATAAACCAGCATGTCCCAGCAGATGTAGGCCTACTTTGATATAATAATTTATATAGTGCTTTTCAATGTTCTCAAAGACATACTGAGAGAATGTGATTGAGGTATCACAGTTTTGACTGGATTTAACACATGAAAGGGTACCAAACTATTCTTTCAAGAGTGGCTTCAAATGTTACAGAACATCGTGGCGTGTATCTCTTGACACAATGAAATAAGGAAAATTGTATTCATTACATATTCAATCCAGATAGATGTCATCAATCCATTAGATGACAAAGAGGGGAATGTCCTTTTGAATGAGAATGATTGTGTGATTGAAGACCGTTATTAATGCAATGTTGGGTGGTATAAATATTCAACACTGATATTAAAAAAAAACGATTTGAACTCTGTGACACTTTGTGACTCCTTTTTCGCTACCTCGTTAGCATTTTCATTAAAAATTAACGTATTGAAATAATCGCACGCAATTCAGAGAGGGGCGTGATAAATGTCCATGTATCACAGATTTAAAGGTCCTGTAGACAATGTTTTTACTGTAATGTATCATTATGAAGTAAATGTTGATTGCACAGTGTAATGGCTACAGAATAATGACAACGTCGGCGTTTAGATTGGTTCCCTTAGCTTCCCTATAAGCCTCACTTTCACTATGCAGCTCTGTCTGCCACCAGGTACGATCTCCCGGGAAAAATTAAGGATCACTTTACGGCACAAGGAAACTGCGTCAACCATTGGGCGTGCAACCAAACTAGGAGGAATAGTGCTTTTTACCCAGTAGCTATCGGTAGCTATCCCCAGTAGTGGAAATGGTGGACGGTGGAACAATCTGATAAAGTATATCTGCGTGCTATGTTTTTACATAAGTAAACTATCAGTAAACTACCTGAATAAACCTCATGTCGCGACTTGCCAGACGATCCAGTCAGGCTACCAACCCGGTTCACTTTTCTCTTTTAGAAATAGCCTGACACATCTTTGGTAGTATAATGAGGGTCTTAACATATAAAACGAGGCATTGACAACTTCCTAAGTGTACAGATAGTTTATTAAAAAGCATATTTTATACGCACAATACCTTCAGTAGTTCAACCGCCGACGCCATGTTTTTTTTAGGCTGAGAAGTTGATTGACGAACACAGCTCGCGTGAACTCGTAGGGTGAGCTCTGTGTGCGTCAATTGACTTATCAGCCTAAAAAAAAAAGACCCTTATTATACTACCAAAGAAGTGTCAGGCTATTTCTAGCCTTGTAAGTGCTTTAAAAAAGTGATTTATTTTTTACCAGGTCAGATGCCCGTAGCACTCAAACGTATAGCAGTTTGGTAGAATCGGCTAAAAACAGCTAACTTAGCTTCGCGTCGTATCAGTTTTTTTTTGCTCTCCATGAACATCGGAACTTGTTATACTAAACATCCCAGAACCATTTTACACCGGAGTTCTCCTTTAAGTTGCATAGGGCTTTATTCCTCACGCAACTGTCCCTCGCCTTCTCACGTTTCCCCTCTTACTTTGGCACTACCTTACACCTTACATGTCACATTACCTGCTGTATTCTCTATTGGCTCAGCACAAACCCCACTCATTCATGTTTTGTCTTTTTGTCTTCTACACAAGCTGAAACAAGTACAAACGTGTTTTTTTCAGGTGAAGGCACTGACTAACCCACCTAAAGAGCAGGGCATGTTCAAGTCCTGGCCTGCATTCACATAACACAGGCTCACTTACACACACACACACACACACACAGCTCAGTAATAACCAGCCCACTGCCAGTTTGACAGAAAATCCAAATCCAAAAATCCAATAGAAATGCCTCAGTACAACTGTATGCCATTATGATCTTTACCTGCCCTCCCACTGCCAATATTTCCCATAAAGAATAGTTTTGACAGATCACCATATCCAACTACAATCCTTATTTATCTGTTATCAGTTTAGAGATATTATCATGGTTTGTACTATGTGTATAAACAAAGCAAAACATTTTTGGCATATTGTCATGTTTTAAATAGTAAACAGACTCAGGGTTATCTATGTTTTTGTCTGGGATACCAGCCATTAGTTGGCCATAAGTTATTTTTCCCACCACTCGATAAGTTATTAACTCAGGAATTGAGGTCGGTGCTGCCCTGTCTGTGTAGGGCTCACCTGTTCAGTAGGACTGGGCCTACAGCCCTGGACTCTCCTACACTTGTTGGGCCTAAACAAGGAAGCATCCTGACCAGTTTGTGCTATGGTACAGAGGTTTCCAAGCACACAACACTTCAATGAATTGATACGGGTGATCTGTGAGTTTGCTGAAAGGTAGCCGGACAGATAGGTTGTTTGAACCTCCACATCCACCTTCCCCACAGTCCTTGTGTTGTTATCTTTTTCTCATTGGTCTATTTGGATGGAGTCATCTATCTTATCCTTTTGAACACTTCTTGTTAATTGTTGTTCAATAAAGTTTTCAATCAATCAATCAACCCTGGAAGCTTACGGACATCCGGGAAACAAAGTGAGCCGAGACAGTGGGTACTGTGAGCCGAGACAGTGGGTACTGTGAGCCGGGACAGTGGGTACTGTGTGAGATCACAATGTTTCTGGTTTATTCTGGTCGTTGGCACATATTTATTCAGTATCAACATGTTGTATGCGGCCCGTCAAGGCCCTGTCGAGAATCGCGTGCTCAGCACCGCCAAGACGACAGTGTCAGAGTATTTGCAGAAGCAGAACAATGTCGCTGAGTAATGGGTGAAGTGGGTACAAGGCCTACACAAGAGGTACAAGTGTACACAGTAGTTCACATATACTGTGTGGGGGAAGAGACATTACACCTTGGTCTGGAGAAACCAGACAGGCGTCTGAAAGATAACATAAGGTGGTCGCTCTGCCCTCGCACATGTAGTCTAAACATGAAGAATTGGTACACAAATATAATAAAGCATAATACCAAGTTCATATTGACGTACCATACACAAGTCCTAACACCTTGACTACCATCATTATATTGTATACACATTGCATGTGTTCATCAGGTTATTAGGGTGTAGGCTACAAAACAAACTGTATTTCCCCTACGGTGCCTCCAACATAAGATCTGTGATGGGGAATAACAGGTGAAGTGACCAGTGATGTGCAATAACAAAGGGTGTGTCGGACATCTTCGTCACTCATTTTTGGTGGAAAAAAGGGAAGTAGCACTTGTCCTCCCCTTGGGGATGGCTCCCCAACAGGACAGTCATGTATTGTCGAGAACCTCACACACACACACACACACACACACACACACACACACACACACATTACTCATGAAATAACAAGCACACACCCTATGACAGCTAATAATCATGAGTGTATGAGTGTTATACGTGTTTCTTTTTTTTATCCCCCTAGCACCGAGATCTGTGATGGGGAATAACAGGTGAAGTGACCAGTGATGTGCAATAACAAAGGGTGTGTCGGACATCTTCGTCACTCATTTTTGGTGGAAAAAAGGGAAGTAGCACTTGTCCTCCCCTTGGGGATGGCTCCCCAACAGGACAGTCATGTATTGTCGCAACCCAGTCGCCAAAAGAATACGTTGACGGTGTACGTCCGCGCGAACACGGATTACGTCGCATTTCAACGTAAAATAGCGTGTTGTACCGACAGTATCCACGCGTGGCACTGTGGAGGCGCCTGAAGAAAGCACAACCAACAAGGACATTTCATGGTTATAAAATACATAAATTGCTGGTTATAAAATACATAAATTAGAATTATTTGGAGACTTCCCATCGCTGCCAGTACGGCGAAAGTGACGGTGAGGCAGGGTTGCCAGCTTCACGGTTTTCTCGCCAAATTGGGCTGTTTTGAAAACGGGTCGTGAACACTGGATTACGTCGCATTTCAACGTAATTGGGCTGTTTTGAGAACGGATCGTGAACACTGGATTACGTCGCATTTCAACGTAATTGGGCTGTTTTGAAAACGGATCGTGAACACTGGATTACGTCGCATTTCGGTTTTCTCGCCAAATTGGGCTGTTCTGAAAACGGATTGCGGGTGTAAACCTCAAAGACGCGGGTCACGGTTTTCTGGGGTACTTTCAAAACCCACCACAGAAACAGTTGGGGTGTAATGTGTATTGTATAGTCTTTATGAAAACTCAGTCAGAACTATTAAACACCAGATGATGGGTGGGGTGGGGCAGTGGACACACACACACACACACACACACACACACACACACACACACACACACAATGCATTTCGCTGCTACAACAACTCTATGTTTACTCTATAGCTCTGATTCCTGCACCATGTTTCAATGACGTCAGGTTGATAGGGGCTACGGCTGACAGACGCCACCTGTCCCATTGGGAGGACCTATCAGCCGGAAGTACTGTCCTTACTGTACTATTGTTTATGTTGTAATGTCATAATATTGTTGACAATAAAGTTTAATGTTAACTCCAAACAATTCATGTTTGTCCAATTCATTCATAAGACAAACAAAGCAGCTGGAAACACGTCTAAAAACACTTGAAATAGAATGTAGCCTATATTTATATTTTTACAACATCAATCTCCCTATAATATGAACAAAATATGATCAGGTTATACTTTCTCTCTTGAAAACGGGCAAAACGCTAACGCTAACCCTAACCCGGAAAATGAATTTAAAAAACTACAAACGTTCGGAAAATGCAATACAATGAAGTGTGCGGCGCCATGTTTTTTCCGCCATGTTTTTTGTAGTCCTAAAATGTTTAGTTAACGTTTTCCCTATTATGTGAAAATGTGTCAAGGAACTTCGCAAGTGTATTCTATGTTTAAGGGACCGGGGAGCACATTTATTTGGTCAGATTTCATTTTTACTATTGTTAATTGGGTGAAATCTGGTTTTGACCTTACCCAGTAGCGCCCCCTGATGGTTTGGCAAAGGCCACAAAGGCCATGATAGAAGAAGTCAAGAGCTTTCCAAAAATGTTTTCCCCATGTTTGTATCACATTGTGCTGCTTTTCTGTAAGCCTTTTAAAGAGCCTTAGGTTCAAGGTTCAAAGGGCATTCCTGAGGAGCAGGAACCACCCAGAATGTCCACAGTGGCAGATCTGTACTCTGTAGATCAAGACCTTTCCAACGATGTCTTCATTGTCATCCTACGACAAAGTTTCATTTTTATCTTGCTCACTGCCAAGGCACTTACTGATGTGTACTTTCTCACAGCCTATATAGAGCCAAGATGGATAAAATCAATAAAACATATTTTAAGGGATATTTAGTGACAAAATGTGTTCAACATATTGATGGTGACCTTATCCTTAGTCATGCTTTTCAATTTGGAGCAGTTTAGACCCCATTTACCCCTTGAACTACTTAATGTTTCATATCAATATTTCCATATTACTTAATATGACCATTTATAGCCATTGTGTTCCCTTCCCCAGGGCTGACAGGATAGTACATAATATGGTAATGCGTATGTCTGTGTGTAGTTACATTTTTACACACAGTTGTTTTTAATTGACCAAGATATGAGCTTTTGAAAGAAAGTAGGTCTGTGTCGTATGCAAAGGGCTTTAGAACTACAAAAAACATGGCGGAAAAAACATGGCGCCGCACACTTCATTGTATTGCATTTTCCGAACGTTTGTAGTTTTTTAAATTCATTTTCCGGGTTAGGGTTAGGGTTAGCGTTTTGCCCGTTTTGAAGAGAGAAAGGATAACCTGAACATATTTTGTTCATATTATAGGGAGATTGATGTTGTAAAAATATAAATATAGGCTACATTCTATTTCAAGTGTTTTTAGACGTGTTTCCAGCTGCTTTGTTTGTCTTATGAATGAATTGGACAAACATGAATTGTTTGGAGTTAACATTAAACTTTATTGTCAACACTTATGACATTACAACATAAACAATAGTACAGTAAGGACAGTACTTCCGGCTGATAGGTCCTCCCAATGGGACAGGTGGCGTCTGTCAGCCGTAGCCCCTATCAACCTGACGTCATTGAAACATGGTGCAGGAATCAGAGCTATAGAGTAAACATAGAGTTGTTGTAGCAGCGAAATGCATTGTGTGTGTGTGTGTGTGTGTGTGTGTGTGTGTGTGTGTGTGTGTGTGTGTCCACTGCCCCACCCCACCCATCATCTGGTGTTTAATAGTTCTGACTGAGTTTTCATAAAGACTATACAATACACATTACACCCCAACTGTTTCTGTGGTGGGTTTTGAAAGTACCCCAGAAAACCGTGACCCGCGTCTTTGAGGTTTACACCCGCAATCCGTTTTCAGAACAGCCCAATTTGGCGAGAAAACCGAAATGCGACGTAATCCAGTGTTCACGATCCGTTTTCAAAACAGCCCAATTACGTTGAAATGCGACGTAATCCAGTGTTCACGACCCGTTTTCAAAACAGCCCAATTTGGCGAGAAAACCGTGAAGCTGGCAACCCTGCCTCACCGTCACTTTCGCCGTACTGGCAGCGATGGGAAGTCTCCAAATAATTCTAATTTATGTATTTTATAACCAGCAATTTATGTATTTTATAACCATGAAATGTCCTTGTTGGTTGTGCTTTCTTCAGGCGCCTCCACAGTGCCACGCGTGGATACTGTCGGTACAACACGCTATTTTACGTTGAAATGCGACGTAATCCGTGTTCGCGCGGACGTACACCGTCAACGTATTCTTTTGGCGACTGGGTTGATTGTCGAGAACCTCACACACACACACACACACACACACACACACACACACACACACACACACACACACACACACACACACACACACACACACACACACACACATTACTCATGAAATAACAAGCACACACCCTATGACAGCTAATAATCATGAGTGTATGAGTGTTATACGTGTTTCTTTTTTTTATCCCCCTAGCACCGATGCAAATAACGACCCTGAGATGTTTTTCATCGGTAGTTTCAACAGTAGTTTCAGGCCACGCCCCCCTGGGGCAGCGCCTCAAACTACTGTTTACCGAGGGAAGATCAGACCGCGGGCCGGACACGCCCCCTTTCGGTCACGTGACTCCGCTTTGAACTCTGCCGCTAGTCGTCGTTGTCTATGCTACATGACAGTATAATGTCCCTGCGGTGAATTTTAATCGCGTTGGTTGAAGATTGTGTAATGGTATTATGTCATACTGTGGACAGAGGTGGGGCCGCAGGTTGTGGATGTGTTGGATGTGAATTTCGCCAGTGCGAGCTAACAAAATGGGCATTATGCAAAAACAGAAACCTGAGCCATTGCTCGCTGTTGACAATCAAGTAGTCGCTCTCATGTATCCCAGTCAGTGTGTGTGTGTGTGTGTGTGTGTGTGTGTGTGTGTGTGTGTGTGTGTGTGTGTGTGTGTGTGTGTGTTTGTCTTGCGTCTTTCAAGCCAGCTATCGTGTCTGTGACCTTCAGTGTGTTTCGCTGTGCTTCTGCATTCCGTTGTTCACTCATTATGAATGCCCTCGTTGATTCACCTTGGTCCCTGTTCGTGTGTGTGTGTGTGTGTGTGTGTGTGTGTGGAGAGAGGCAGATGTGATGTTGAGAATGTACCCCAAGAAACTGTTAAATTCCCGACCATCAAACAATTATGTTGTATTCATTTATTGAACATCAAATGCCGGCTTTATATAACTTGCAGTGTATAAAGGACACTTGTTTCTTTGAGGTTACTGTTCACAACCAGCTACTCCTCACCACATCTAATATGAAATGATTTTGTAGTGGGGACACCTTGCGGATGTAACGCATCACAACGCGTTTGTTAGATAGGAGTGGCGAAAGGATTGTCAGGATATTGTCTATTCATTTATTTTTTGAATGTGTACTTTTGATGTGGATTATCTCAGTGTAGGGCATTTATGCAATATTGAACGTTATGGCTTTTATTGGGGGGGGATGTGCAATATTTTGGTGTAAGGAATTGTGCAATATTCTTGGTGTGTATGTTCTGGTGTGGATTTGTGTGTGTTACTGGATGTTAACTGTTTGATTGTATAAACATGATATATTGTGTGTATATGGAGAGGCTGTGTGCTTCTACGTCAACTGTTTTCTTGAATGCCTAAGACAAATTTCTCCTAAGGAAGACAATAAAGGCTAATCTAATCTAATCTAGTCGAGATAATGATATTTTATTTCAGATGATGTTGTCCTAACCCCTCATAGACAGTGAATAACTCCTAATGAAATACTATTTCCATTTTGATCATTCTCTCAAAAAAGCATTTCTCAACATAACTGACACAATGGATGAATGATGTGATGAAGGAAGTGCTTAAATGTGTATGTGCGAAGCAGATAAAAGCTAATTTGTTTATTTGCTATTTTGTTTTGCTTTGGCAATGTAAATGTACGTTTTCAATATCAATAAAGCCATTTGTTGAGTGAGTGAGTGAGTGAGTGAGAGAGAGAGAGAGAGAGAGAGAGAGAGAGAGAGAGAGAGAGAGAGAGAGAGAGAGAGAGAGAGAGAGAGAGAGAGAGAGAGAGAGAGAGAGAGAGAGAGGCTAATACCTGGAAAACAACCAGACACACCAGAAACATACGTAATGAAAGTTTACTACTCCAAGTGGGCCGACCCTTAGTAACGACCTAGCAACAGAGAAGCTTTCTAGTATCTGTTGAGTTTATTTGATTGTGTTAATTAGGCTATATCTTTCGTTTTGTTGGTAACCGTTATATAATCGCAATATTACGGTCCTCACGAAGAAAAATTCAGGACCGAGGTGAAAACTAAGTCCGTCATATAAATATCTAATAGATATATTTTAGGCTACTGTTTAGCTTTAGTTCTACTCCTGTAGTGGCAGTTACAATGTTGCCATGGAAATATGTATAGTTGTAATCAATGGCGGAGTAATATAGTCATAGACATATATACATAGACGCCTCATGACGTGATGGAACGTAACCCAGCGTCGCCGCCATATTGGTTGGGTCTCCTCACTCTAGTCTAGCATAGGAGTCAACGGGAGAGCAAGCTATGCCAGTATGTTGTGCAGCTTACGGCGCAGTATTGACACCAGATCGCGTGGGATTACCTTTCACAAGTAAGATTGAACAATAATTCTTATTATTTAAAAAAAAAAAAAAAAATCGTCCTGTATCATAAATAAATCTCTGCCATTTGTAACAAACCAAACCGTGTGAAAATCCGGTAAAAATTCGGGGAGTTATGCTTATTATTGTAGTTGGGGATACGCCTTCCTCCATAGAAATGAATGCACTGGGGACGCACTGGGTCCCCTGCCAAGATGGCGGCCGCGCTGCTACGTCAGCTCTAACGGGCAGCGTCAGTCTATGAGGCGTCTATGTATATATGTCTATGAATATAGTGATGAGGCAGCACGGCGAGGTGTGCCATCATGCTGATTGGAGCACGGTCTAAATGTCCAGTTGACCAATCAGATTGCTTGGTCAGAACTACCTGTTGTATAATTACTAATAACCTGTTTAGTGGAGAGCAGACATTGCACATTTCTGCAGGGAAACCCCCCAGTCAAGTCCTCTACCATGCCCTCAGACAAAACCTTAGGCCTACATTTTATTTTCTTGTAAAACATCTGGAAACCAATCTTTGAATTGGAGGACGCTATTAAAGCATGGTCTGATCATCAAATGTCTCATTGGTTTTATTTGTTGAACCGTTTCAGTTTAGATTTTCACAATCGTTTCAGTTTTTAGTACTGGTAGCTAGATGGCTGAGTAGATATTATGTAATAATCCCTTCCCAGTCAAGAGATGACATAGTGAAATGTACAAATGCACCGCCAGGGGGAGCTGTTCACATATACTTCCCATCAGTATCACGTATACAAATGTAATTTAATTTAATTCAATTTACTAAAACGTTGAATTGATTTACAAGTAACAAACGTTTTATCCGCATAATTAAACTAATATTATAAAAGAACACTTTTTGAATGACATGCAGCCATTAATAGGTGAAATTCTTTCATCGTTATTGGATATACCGTATGTTTGCATTACATTTTCATTTAGCACACGCCATTATTTAATTAGAAATTAAATCTAGAAAATTGCTTATTAAAATTGCTTATTGCAGCAATAATTGAGGAATGTGGTTGTTTAACGTATTTATTAAATTATTTGCTATTTCTTGGGTATATAACTAGACCCCGCTCTCTCCACATATACCACATGTTGTATAGCCTACCCTAAATTGTATGCCACACACATCCGGTTAAAACATCTGTATAACGTCACTTTAAAGAGATCATAAGTTTGGCACTCACATATACGATACTTGTACATCAATGCAAGACGCATACATGAATATACAAACAGGCCAAAACACGTGTTCTTCTTTTCAACAAAAGGCCATTTATTGATTCTGTCCTGTTTTTAAGATGGTATCGAGGATGCTTCCCTATTCAATGACTTATAGAACAGTAATACACTTTAGTCACTAGGCCTACATAAGCCTCAAGTAATAGGTCAGTTCATTCTTGAGTTTAAGAACCAAAACAATGAGATAAAACATAAGTTCAACACTATATTTGTGTTTGTCCAAGAAAGAATTAATATTTTAATTGTAGTTTTAAAAATATTTTTTTTATAAATAACATTTAACAAATTAACAATCCAGAATAAATGTATCTTTTTACAAAATCATAGTAAGATTCATTGTCCTACTTCAATAAATAAATATGAGTAAAATCCAAATCTAATTACATCTAATCAACACAGCTAGGCAAAATAATGAGGGTGCACCATTAGTTTCATAAAC